>JAVCKS010004417.1:2471-18633 GCA_032273685.1 Pteraster tesselatus | reverse complement strand
AGTTAAGTTAGGCCGTATCCGAATTAAATGGCTACGGCTAGATTTTACGCACGACCCTATGGTAGGCGTCTAGCCGTATATATATATCTAGACGTCCACCATTATGGTCTTGCGTAAAATCTAGCCGTAGCCTTACTGTACATGTGTACTGTATGTCAGTGCAGTAGTACGGTATAGCCTAGATCGGAACTGGATGAAATCTTCAGTTTGTTAACCGCCGTTGAGCCTGGTAAGAGTGCTTTAAACTCAATATCTAAACTAGACCTACCTAGTCCTACTCCTCGGCGGTCCTAGGGTTATGACAACAAAAATTGATTTTTTTTATTATCTACTAGTAGTACTACTTCATACTTTAACAGTGAATATTTGCAGCCTCTGGCGGCATTTCTTATGTTCGGCTAGGCCCTATTTTGCCCTCTGGTGTTCGACCTTAATGTTTTCTCAAAGAGGCAGGAATTACCATTAGGAACAGTTGATTTAATATGCAAAATTTGGAGGAATTCGGCCGGTTTCCCTTTGTTTATGTCCCCTTCTTGAGCCAAATGTAATAAATTTAGACTGTGGATAAATCAAAAATTAGGAATTAGTTGAAGAAGTTTTAAACTCGATCTAAATCTGTTTTTTTTAATTAATTACTAAAAAATAAGACTAAAATGCTCCTTTCGCGGCACTGGTGATTTTTGTATTCAGAATAAAGGCTACACTTGCAGTCTAGTCGTGTACACAGTACGTACAACTTTGTGTAGCCCTTTCTTTAGCCTCGTACGGAAAAGGTAGAATTGTGTCATTTTTATATTTTAACTACCACGTACTACTACTAATTTTAGCCAAATTAAATACTGCTTCCTCAACTGATTAGTAAATTTAAATTTTCCTAGCTCAGTCTAAGATAAATTTACCGGCGGGTAAAAATATAGTGTTTAGGCCCGCGAAATTTGGGAAAAACTGGGAATCGATCCTTGCCTTTCTCACTAATTGATTTAATATGTGAGCACTGTATCAGTTAAGCCACATACGCAGCACAGTAACCTGCACTTCAGTCAGTATGTGGTCTGCACATGTATACGTTTCTGCGTGAACCTTAACTTAGACTACCAAATGTACAATTAATAGTTACAAATGAATAATAAGCTGTCTAACTAGTAACAACCTATTTCATTGGTTTTATAGGAAACAGTACCTAAACACAAGACTAATCATAGGCCGATTTATGCAATAATATCACCCCACTGATGAGAAGTTTGAGCCGCTGTAGGCTACGAGTTAAACCCTATCCCTATCCCCCCCCCCTTGAATTATGTTAGTATACACTAGACTAACGTGAGGAAACGTTGGGAAGGGTCTGAAGGTGTCAATTAGAAGCGTCAAGTAGGCCTAGCATCATAAACATCAAGAAACATGTAAAGGTGTCAGATATTATAAACAAAAGTTGGTGTTAAAATTAAGAATATTACACAAATAATTTTTCTCCTGAAATCAAGAGGAATATCCGTATTTTCTCCTTTCAGGTTGAGGGTGCTCATCATCCATGCTTTGTGTATCATGTAGATGTACCATTGTGTATTGAGGTGGGTTCAGTAGGATTGAGGGCATTTTTTATATTTTGTAATATTATTAACATAGTTGTTGATAATCCTCGCCTGACCTGAAAAAATAGCCCCGACTCGATTTGTTGAGGTGTTTTTGGTTTTTTTTGTCAGTCCATACACTGCCCAAAACCGTGTAAAAATTTATAGTACAAATAAATTAGGAACCCAAATGTCATGCCTTTTCAACAAGGAAGTCCCTCTAGAGTGCATCTGATACATTGCTCTGTGCATGTGCGTAGACCATTCACTCCAAGGAATGGCCGATTGTTGTTTGTTGAGACATTTGTTTTTTAGTCTTGAAATCAAGTCGGTAATTGTGCGGTCTCGGTATTGTGACGTGGTCTAGTTGCGGGGACGGTACACACATCCTCGATCCCAATAATGTGTGTGAGTTAGTCGCAATTACCGTCTTGAATAACTTGTACCCAGCTTTGTACACATGCAATGGGACTTGCTACCAAAATTGGACGGAGCAGTTTGATTTGTTAAGAATCGTGAATTCATGAATATTCATCATACATCCTGCAGCGCGCATATGGCATCTTGCAGCGTTTGGCATCACAGAGTTTACGTGTCTGTGTGTGTTTGTCAGACGCGCTACCATTGGCCCTCCCTGTGGATTTTTGCATATGCAGTGTATAATTTACCATACCGAATATTCGGCTGGGAACAAGCTACTCAAGTCGTTAGAGCTGACGGACCTCTTGCCACGCACTACGTTGCATGAATGTATAATCGCACTGTGACTGTTGCATGAACGGCAGGATGTGTGTTTGTGTAATAGGCAGCGCTGGAAGACAAATAGACACTGACTAACGACTTGTCATCAAGTCTATGTGTTTCTTAGCTTTTATTCGTCCGTTTGTTAGTGAAACATGCCATTCATAGTGGCCAGAATATTTGAAGTAGGCTGCAGTCGGCTTTGTGCCCGGGTGGGCTCTGTGTCCGGGCAGGCTCTGTGCACAAAACTTGACTAGTTCCGCTGTGCTTAGTCTTTGCTGAAGACTGAAGAACTGATATAAATAAGTGCTGAGGCGTACAAACAGCCCTTTCCAGTGTAGTATCATGTTTCTGCAACAGTGCCCTCCACAAACATTTACTGTTAGTGTGCAACTGCGTCCTCTACGTCGCAGCTATACGATTTGTGCTTGTTTGTGTGTACGTGTATTACATCAATAGGAAAACAAAATTGTAGATTTCAATTTGTTTTCCCCCCAAAATACACCTTTATTTACATCTAACAGTACAGCACTATAAGAATTTTCACAAAATCCTGCACTCCTACACTCCTAGCAGCTTTTTACCTTTTTTACATATTTAAATTACTATTTTTATGAATACTTTTTTATAGGGTGAGACAACTGTGTTATTGGATAAGAGGTTCAACCAATCAATAATGCAGTTCAATGTCCAGGAGAATCAAATGTTGAAAGGCTGTAGAACAATCGTCCATCAACCGGAGGAGGTTGCTCTTATTCCAGAGGAGCAGACTACCAATAATTCATTGCAAAGGATGATAGTGCACAGGATTAGTCCTATTTGTGCTGCTGGTAAATAAGTCTGTTTTAATGCTACAGCATGATTCATGCCGATGATAATTTTTTCAGCAAAGATACTTGCGGTTAAGTATTCTGTTTGAATGGCATAGGGAAGAGTACGAACACTCAAAACCTTAATTCTGGGGATCCTTCAATAGGAGAACTATGGCTCAACAAAGTATGGTTCACATTAAGGATAAGTCGTATAGCTGTGATATTTGTGGTAAAACATTAAGTCACAGTGGTACTCTGAATCGACACAGAAGGATTCACACCAATGAAAAACCTTTTAGCTGTGATGTCTGTGGAAAAGCATTTAGAGACAGAGGAAGTCTGCTTGAACACACTCGAATTCACACCAATGAAAAACCTTATAAATGTGATGTTTGTGGTAAAGCATTTACTCGCAGTGGAAATCTCCTTCAACACAGCAGAATTCACACCAATGAAAAACGTTATAGCTGTGATGTTTGTGGCAAAGCGTTCAATCACAGTGGAAGTCTGCTTATTCACAGCAGGACTCACACCAATGAAAAACCTTACAGCTGTGATGTTTGTGGTAAAGCATTTAGTGACAGTGGAAGTTTGTTTCGACACAACACAATTCACACGAATGAAAAGACCTATATCTGTCATGTTTGTGGCAAAGCTTTCAATCGGAGTGAATATCTATTTCGACACAGCAGGATTCACACTCATGAAAAACCTTATAGTTGTGATGTTTGTGGTAAAGCATTTAGTCACAGTGGAAATCTGAAACGACACAGAAGGATTCACACAAATGAAAAACCTTACAACTGCGATGTTTGTGGTAAAGCATTCAGAGACAGTGGAAGTCTGCTTCAACACAGCAGGATTCACACAAATGAAAAACCTTATAGCTGTAATGTTTGTGGTAAAGTATTTAGTCAGAGAGGACATCTTCTTCGACACAGCCAGATTCACACCATCGAAAAACCTTGTATTTGTGATGTTTGTGGTAAAGCTTTTAGAGACAGTAGGAGTCTGCTTGAACACAGCCGGATTCACACCAATGAAAAACCTTATAAATGTGATGTCTGTGGTAAAGCATTTAGGCTCAGTGGATATCTGCTTCAACACAGCAGAATTCATACCAATGAAAAACGTTACAGCTGTGATGTTTGTGGCAAATTATTTAATCACAGTGGAAGTCTGCTTATACACAGCAGAATTCACAGCAATGAAAAACTTTACAGCTGCATTGTTTGTTGTAAAGCATTTAGGGACCGTGGAAGTTTGCTTCGACACAACAGGATTCACACTAATGAAAAACCGTATATCTGTCACGTTTGTGGCAAAGCTTTCAATCGCAGTGGAAATCTGCTTACACACAGGAGGATTCACACCAATGAAAAACCTTATAGCTGTGATGTTTGCGGTAAAACATTTAGTCAAAGTGGAAGTCTGCTTATACACAGCAGGATTCATACCAATGAAAAACCATATAGCTGCAAAGTTTGTGGTAAAGCATTTAGTCGCAGTGAATCTCTGAATCGACACAGAAGGATGCACACCAATGAAAATCGTTAGTTGTAGTTGTTTGCAAAGCATGGCAGTGGAAGTCTGCTTAAACACAGGAAGAATCACACCAATGAAAACCTGTATAGTTATGTTTGGGTAAAGCATTCAATCAGAAAGGACCTCTACTTTGAAGGACGTCTGTACTTCTGGTAAGATGCAAAACAAAAATCTCACAGATTTACATTAAACTTACAGATAATGATGGTAGAAAGCTTCCCTTAAAATATTACTTGCTGAGGTGCTGTAGTTTTTGAGAAATGAGTAATCAATTTCACGAAAATAATTTTCGTCTCATGAGACGAAACCTGACGACTAATGAGGCTGAAACTTCTACAGGTAAATTTTCATATATACATCTTTATTCACAGTGAGTAGGGATTTATTCTATGACCAAAAACCAGAAGTACAGACACCCTTTAATAGAGAAATATTCATTATATTATATTGTTACGTGTTATAATATCATAATTTAGATTCATTGTATGATTAATCTTGTACATGGAACTGTGATTTAAATGTTAATAAATGCTAAGTTATGCGGATGTCTAAGAAAGTGAAACCTTTGGTTTACTATTATTAAGAGTTCCAAACAATGAGAAACGACCCAAACAATATTCGGCGTCACTATTGACGACAAGTTGAATTGGGGAAAACACTGTTGCTCAATCTATTCAAAATGTAACAATGTTATTGGATTAATAAAGCGTATAACGTTTCATACTGCCCTAAAAGCGTCCTCAGTATCCTTTTCAAACGGTATCACTAGTTCGACCGCATATCGATTACTGCTAGTATAGGGTGTTTGGACCACAATTTGAAACTACACATACCTAGCTTTGCCAGGAGTGATTACTTTAAATACTGGCTCTGCAGTGCGAACGATTAGAATAATTTACTGGAGAGCAATGCTGGTAAAGAGCTCATTTTGACAACTTTTAAAGGCACAATCCCAAAAAAACACTATCTAGTATCTGCTTCTCTACCATGTCAAAATAAGGCCTATTTTGTGCTGTACTGAAATACATATTCTGGTTGTTTTTGACCTCACCAATTTTTGTCTTTTGTTTTCTTTACAAGGAAGTGATTTGAATAGGCTGTATACCTTAGCATTTTTCACAACCCCAGACATTGTCTAAAACAACTCAAACGAAACCACTATTACTAGTATTAGTAGCCACTCTGTCTGGTCAGTCGCCCACCTTTATTACACTACATGTATACTGATAAACTTCCCTACTATTTAGTCACCTCTGGTAACTAAATGCCCAACCAAACAGTCTTGACTGATGTTATCTTATGGGAATTTCTGCTTGTGTAAACAGTGTACATAGTCACTCTACGACAGACAATGTTTTGTCCGTCCGTCCGTCCGTCCGTCCGCCCCTCCGTCCGTAGAGTTCGCTACAGTATTGATTTAGATATAGGTAAACGTTTTAGGATTTTCTGCTCTAGAGTGGGGAAGGGAGAAGAACATATTCTATGGCCCTAACCGTAACCCCAACTGTAAACCTAATCTTAACCCCCCTACTCAACCTAACCATAATCCCACTACTGTAATAAGGAGGTTTAGGGTCAGGGTTTGTGTAATTAAAATTAGACCCTTCCCCATTCATAAAACAGTAACCACGTTATGTCGTTTGGGGAAATATAGCTACCGTAGGCCTAACAAATATCTCCTGTCTGGGGTCAAGGTTAAGGTAATGTGATAACTGGCAATCATTAAATGGCGATATACCAAGTCCACTAATACTAATACTAAATAGTAATATATCGTACGTACGTACGTACGTACTGTATACCGACTACTATTTACTAAACTTATTATACTGATCCTATTTTGCCGCGAAGTACAGTAGAGGGCGGGCGCTTAACCGGACCACGCGTTTTTGGGGCGCCGTTTGGGATGGGACGTTAATCCACTGATCTCTATAATCCAACTTAAATAATTTTGGTCGAGATTTCAGTTGCGCAGCCAAGTACAAGTAGACCCCTTTTTGGGTATCAACTTTGCACACGGCTAGGCTGCTCTTCTTTTACAGACCTTTTACGAAATTTGCAAGAATGTGAATGACTGGTGGTAAGATAGTACATTAGCTACACTAAAATTAAATTATTTTCCCTGCTTGTCTGATTATTTTTAGATTGCAATTTCTGAATCCTCGTGATCCATAGAATCTCAATGACATAGGCCCCTGATAGAGGAGCCAGGGTATTCCGCTCATTAAAGCAGTGGTGTAAATGGCCACATTTAGGTGTGGTGGGTACTGCTAGTGTAGTGCTAGTGCTACTGGGTGGGGTTGGGGGGCTCTACCGAAAATTAACATATTTATCACTAAGTAGTAATTGTGTTCATTTCATTAACACACTATACTATAGTAATACAGTACAAGAGCCATGATTGATATCACCCAATAAATAAAATTCAAACGGCAGGAAGTTCCTTCCAGAATTTACTCACGGAACGGCATGCATATGTCCACTCCCCCCCCCCCCCCACATTTTCACCCCCCCCCCCACATTTTTACCCCCCCCCCCCACATTTTCACCCCTGCTCATAAGGAACTAGTAGTAGTACTACTACTACTACTAGGCCTACCTTAGTTTTCTAGTCTTATATCAGTATAAGCTCTGATCATTGACTGCGGTTACTCGTTGATCATTGCCTGCGGTTACTCGCCGATCATTGCCTGAGGTTACTCGCCGATCATTGCCTGGTGTTACTCGCCGATCATTGCCGGGTGTTACTCGCCGATCATTGCCTGGGGTTACTCGCCGATCATTGCCTGATTACCCGCCGATCATTGCCTGAGGTTACTCGCCGATTTTTTCCTGAGGTTACATGCTGACGATCATTGCCTGATTGAGATTATGCGCCGATCATTGCCTGACGTTAGACCCCGATCATCGCCTGAGCAGGGTTGGGAGCGCTGCCAGGCTGGGTTTGATGGCATCAGTCTGGACACTGGAGAGAACTACTCGCTAAAGATAAGCAGAGGTGTCAGAGGCAGAAGTCTTGACTCGTCCTTGCTATCTGTAGGTAAGAATCATGACACGACAATTTGACCCTCACTTTTTTCAAACTTACTGAATCGCCAGTAATGTATGGTGGCCCTGAAGGGACATAACATATCACAAATATCTTCGCAAATATTTGCGATGTCGCAAATTTTATCACATACCTTATCGCATATTTTATCACATACTTTGCATAGTTGCACTGGTTAAATTTCCAACAATCTGGGGTGTGCTTTGAGTTGCAGTCTTCATTTCATTGAGATATGCACTCCACTACCGGCAGTCGGATGTATGGGGAAGGGTGGGAAATAGTGGGGAACGGAAGGGTGGGGAAGGATGGGAAAAGGTGGGGAAGAGTGGGGAATGACATTTAGATTTGTGGACGATTTGTTTCAGGCAGGGCAGACTAGAGGGAGAAAAAAAAGTAAATATCCACTTAAAAATTGACAATGACTTAGTGTGTATAATACAGTTCATTCAAAGAGCCAAACAAATTTGTATTTTAGTAAACCTTTAAAAAACAAAGTTTGGGGAAACCTTTTTGACTGTACTACGATAATTTCTATTGGAGCAACATGACAAAAGCAAGAGGCACTCACAACAAGCCAAGCCATGGATTTTAAACTTTTGTTCAATTAACACCTATTCCCCCACCCTACAGTCGGCTCCAAAACCCCTACCCTATCGTCACTAGACATCAACTGGAGCTCCAGTAGCGACGGAGATATCTCTGATATTGAGCCCCTGCCACAAGAGAGCTTCAGTACTAGAGACGGCTCCAAGAAACAGCCACAGCAGAGTGGAACTACTCCGTTGGCTAGAACTAGAAAGAACCGTCCTGCGTCTCTGAAGAAGAGATACAGTAGGCGTAGTTGCAGGTCTGTCTGTTTGACTTATTGGTATAAACTCCATGAGAAATTTACTATTCACTCTTATCTACACCAAAACAGACTTTTATAATAATTTTTTTACATAAATAAAGTATATGCTCATCCTTATAATTACAGATCCCCAAGAAGTGGCGACATAAGTTCCTCTCACAATTCGCCTGATGGCTACAGATCTGATAATCAAAGCCCTTAAAACAAAATACCAACAACATTTTACCCAAAATACAGTGTAATCAAGTCCAGTTAGACCAAAGTCCAATGTTAACAAAACAAATCGTTAAAAAAAACAATTAATCGGAATGACAGAAGGCTAAAAACTAATATTCATGTTATATTTGGACATTACATGTACCTTAAATTTAATACATAAATTACCAGTAAATTAAGTTACCTTAAATTAAATGTTAATAATAACATTAATAAATTAATTAATAACAATAACACTGGAAAATTAACCTCTCCGTGGCGGGAATTCCTCGATGTGATCCGGTCTGGCCATTTACAATATAAGGGTTAGTTTGTCAAATTGCCAGTGTGCATTAAACGAACACTCCTTCAATTCTTCTCTCTACGACCGTGTACTGTACACGTGCGTTTTTCACGTCCACTTTCGTATGCAAGTCGGTTCCTTTTGCATTTCAGCACGCTAAACGCACATGCCCCCTGTACATGTACACTCACCTGTTACGCCTCCACTGTCACATGCGTGGTCAGTTACTGTTCCACCACTCATGTCGGTTTCTATTTCGGCCCAAATTTCCCTTTTTTTCTCATTAACTGTATTATTCCAAATGATATTTGTTTCCCAGAAAAAAGTCCAAAACCCCCGTGTGCATGCCACCAGTCACCACAGAAAGTTTCAGAGGGAAACTGAAGGAGTTGTTACTTTACAAACAAAATAAGCTGAATTATAATAAGATATAATTATTAATAAAATTACATTTTGACCTGGGACATTATGACACCATGGACAGTTGTAGTAACTTCTACATAAAAGCGTCAGGTCAGATTCACTCTTAACTTATTGAACTTTGACTACTTTTTGTCGCAGTTCCTACAGGACAAGTGCTGTGCTAGATTCTACACGGTTTATGAAAGCCGAAGAAATACACCAAGGATGGGGAAAAATGAGTACGGTGTCATCGTCACCAAGCAAACCAAGAGCGGACAAAGATGTAGAGGTGAGATTATATGAATGTACTTATCTTTTCTCGTTAAAGTCCACTTCAGGGACAAATCTAGAGGTCTATGTTTTGAGGTCTGCCATGCTTCCTTAGTGTGCCTCTCACAAGTACCCTAGACCTTTTTCTATGCCCTTTTCTATGCCTTTTTCTTGAATATCCTGTACAAGAAGTCCTCATTTAAGGTGTAAATTATTTCAAGTTGGAATGGTCAATAAAGAAAATTTTCTTCAAGCTGATTTATTTGGGACTCGCTGTGTAAAAATGAGTAGGAAATTGTGAATAAGAAAAAATTGTTACTGAAAAACAAACATTTCCCACAAATTATATGTGTATATGAACCCATTTTTGTAGGTTTGGGGCAACTTGTTAATAATTCTTCTTAACTAAATTGTAAGTGTTTTGCATTTCCTGCTATGCCTCCATAAATCACATCGCTGCGGATTCTTGTGATGAAGTAGCATTAGAGTGCAAGGATGTGATTTATTGGCGAAGATATTGATTGGGCCAGAGGAGATGCTAAACACTCACAAACACAAGCAAATATCAATTTAAAAATCTTATTAGAGAAAAGGACACCAACAGAGTGTATACATTAGCACAGATTTATCAAATATGTTCCCTTTTGGTCTTGGCAAGCATACATTTCATAGTGTAGCATGACTTTATACATAATTATCAGAATTATGAAGTATTGTTTTTAAACCAAAAATTATTTTTATGAATTATATTTCTGTTAGGTAACACCGATAGCTATTGTGGACTATGAGTCACCAGTGGAAGAGCCGGCGAAGCTACCTCCAGCATCATGCTGGCAGCTGGTAAGGTAAAGTCGGAGGATGTACCTTTATGAACGCCCTAATTGTAATGGAAGTGCCCTTTTTCTGAGAGAAAAACCTGCCCTCACTCTGTTTGGAATCCAGTTATTAATGTGAACAATTCCATTGATAAATATACATGTATTTAGTTGAGCTGTAAAAGCAATACGAAACTATTGCAATGGCCATGGCTGTGTTTGTGTGTGTGTTTCCATCTGTTAATCCGTACGATTGTACATGGGAATATTGCATGCTCGCATATTGTATGCTCGCATAATGCATGCTCGCATATTGCATATATCCTATGCGTATATCCTATACGTGCATATTGAACTTGTGGGACAGCACTGGGCAGGCTATATATGAAGCGGATTCAACAAGGCACACCTCTAGGTTGCTTTTGTTGAACCTGTTTACCTTTCCAGGATTCCGGCCAGTCCCCCACACACCAACCGAGCCCGGGCGCTCAGAGTCCATCCAACAGCTGTCTGTGGAGTACGGGCACGGAGCTATTGAAGAAGCTCAAGCGTCCCGAGAGGACACCTGACAAAGACGGTGCCGCAGATGGATCGTGCGGAGGTGGAGACTCGGCCAAGAAGAAGAGGAGATTTATCAGGTACTGGTGGCCGAAACGAGTGAACAAGTTTGAAGTGGAGGTGGAAAGTGGATCCGTGTTGGGGTGTAAACATTTCAGGACTGCTGTGGACGCTTATTTGTTACATGTCCTAACTTCTCAATTGAACTGTAACAATCACTACATATTCACTTTGGACAGTTTGGGCTTCAACGTTTTTTATGCAATTACATCTCTTCAAATGTTAGTATTCATAGTTTGGACAACCACAGTGGTTAGTGTTTCAATATTGGGTTTTCCGGTAACAATGAGGCAAGTGTATGTTACGGTTTTCTGTTGGCATATTAATTTACATGTTGTAACACATAATAAAAACGGCTGCACCGTAAAATTTGGTGGGGTAGTTTTTTTTAGGGGGGACACACTATATTGACACTGTATCAAGAGGCACTGTCTTCATAAAGATGGACTCAGGGATGTACTTGGACAGAAATTCAGTCCGGGAGAGACCCTAATATTGGGTCAAAGCTTTGCATGCGACGCCAAATTGTTGGTTATTCCCATGGAATATAGTATTTCATGAAACTTATCATATGTAAACTCATAATGTAGTTTACAAGTGTATAATTATGAAATAGTATGTTCACAACAGCCTTATTTGGTGGTTTGTTGTCGATAGCGGGGGTTTGGCAGAGCGACTTCAGCGCAGCATAGGCAGAGAGAAATCCAACATTGCCTTCTGGTCCCATCACCGTCGCCACCAGACAACCGACACACCAACTCAACGTAAGACGATGTACACTGACCATTCATGGTGTGCAAGTCAGTGAAACACAAGACTAACGATTGTGCAGGAGACAATACAACGGGGGGGGTAGGGGGTCGTCAGGTCACCAGGGTGACTCGCCTTTATCTGTTGAGAACCCGTATTGATATCCTAGACAATTGTGGTATTCAGTCTGTAACCAATGGGAATCCTCTCCCACTTCTTAAGCTGTAACTTCCACAGTTTCTCATCTCTGTAGGTTTAACAGCTAGAAAGTTGTTGGTATTGTTTGTTGGTCGTGTTTTGTAAGACTACACTTATTAAGTGCCTTTAGTTATTGTTTTCAGCGCCCACTGCACTTGACCTGCACATCATATCGGCAGCGAAGGTCCGGGGATTGTTTGTGACCCGATGCCGCCTGCGACCTCTGACCCCTGACATCAGCGATGACCATCAGGAGCTTCTTGTTTTGTTCACTCAGGCTGATAGTGAAAGGCTGGGGATCTGTCCGCAATCCAATGTCAGGGTTCACGCTCCATGGTAAGAAGTGATCGCAACAATTTTTCCATAGTCAATCATTAAAAAAGCTTATCGTTTTTGCTGATTGGAGCGCCCTTGTATGCTCTCCAGGACAAGCAATTCGTAATAGCTTTATCATCAGGGATTAACAGTTATTTTCATAAACAAGTGCACAGTCACGTTCTAATATCCCCCGCATTTAAAGCATTTGAATCGTGCCTATGTGATAGCAGTTAGGTCTGATTTTAGAATCCACTTTTCATACAGATTATAAGCACGGTGAGATATACAGCGGCATGTTGGACATGTACAGTGTAAAGTTATTTGTTGTACAGTGCGATGCACCCACACTCAAACACGCATGCAGGCATGCGCGCACACACACACATACACACATCATCACACAGGCCGACATCTCATAGACTTATGGGGGTACTGCATTGTTCCACCTATTGTATACATTAAAACTATTTCTGTCCTTTCTCAAATTACCTTGTGGGGGTAAGAATATTTCTAAAGCCGACTCGTGGGGCACCATTATACTCTTTGTATTACCCTGTAACTAGTACCCCGTAAGTTGGTGCGTGTAAAAACACATACACAAAATGCATTTGTCCCCCGTCTCCGACTTTGTCGGATGGCGGGGGCAAATAACTCATAATCATTATTCTTGTTTATAGGCAGAGATTGCTACTTCCGAACTACAGTCAACCTGTAATACTGTGTACATACTTATGTCATTCTTTGGATGGGGCAGTATCAAGTGGCTGCTCAAACTTAGAAGGCAAAGGCAACGGTCGCTCATTTGAAATGGTAATATCAGCTAAGCTTGACAGCAAGTTTATAGTCTTTCGTTTTTGTACGTTTGTGTTACAGATCTGCCAATTAAAAAGCACAGCCTTTTAAGTATGTGACTGGCTCCACGAATAAGGGTACCGGTATTACGTTACCAAATTAAAATCTTGGGTTTTATATAAGTACTGGTCAAGTTTATTACCGAGCAGATACGTATGTCTGTTGGTCATTCCACCAAGTTGGGACCCAATTTGTTGGTAAATATATCACTTGATATATCCTTTACTCTACGAAATTTCTGTATAATTAAGAGTGCTTAGACATGATTTGGTACTATGTTTGGCTATTAACCCAAAAAAGATGGGTGCTAAGTGCTGTTGTCGTCACTGTTTTCTTTAAAAAAAATCGGGGAAAATGTTTTCCTTTTATTGACCCTCAAAAATATTTGGGCGGCCCTAAAAAGGGTTGTGACCCCAGTTTGAATGCCACAAGTATAAATGAAGCTAAAATCGAGATTTTATTTTTCTTAAACTTTTGTATGATTTTGCACCTTTTCCACGGTCTGTATTGTCTTGTGGAATAGCGCGACCTCCACCCTTTTTGACAGAGCGGGTCACGTGATGTGATGTGCCATATAGCAATATGCTTGGTTGTGAAGACAATTGACGTTGCCACTTTTCCCTCACTTGTTATACACACTAATGTAATGGTGTTAAGAGCTGTTTAGTGAAATATGTGGCAAGTATTGGTGAATACATGTACCGGTATGTACAACGCTACACATTAGTCTAGATAATTTATTTCGTGGAAACAGACATTTCTTACAGTACCTCATAATATTTGTGACCTGCTCTGCGAAAAGGGGTATTATGTCGCATTATGCCATACAATATTATACGTGCTGTTTTATTAAGGAGGAAAATCATCGACAAAGTAAATTGATATCAACGGAAATTATATTTTGCATTCAGAAACATTGTTTGTCGTTACTCATCAATATCATTGACCAGGGGAATAAAAGCAATTGCCTTTCATGCCACCATGAATTTATAAACCTGTATGAAATTGTGAATGATACTGTAAACACAGCCTGTTTGGTCTGTCATTCATGATTCTGTGGATCTAGGTAGCTCTTTCCTTCCTGTCCTAGAAACCACTCAGACCAACGCAACTGTTCTGTCCGCTCCCGATCTCCAGCCTATCGCGACCTCAAACGGCATCTTTACAGTCCGTCCTGCCGGGTGGCGTGGCCGTCCTCCCCAACGAGCATGTATCAGACTCTTTCCTGGACAGTATCGCAGACAGCAGTGCTTATTCGACGAGTGGTATATGTGTGCGGGCAGTCGTGCACCGAGTTTACAGCAGACTGTGCAACCCCGAACCCACACTGACCCTGCCCAGGTACCGGTTGGTTGTTGGTGACTTTTAGGAGGGCTTTTTCAACGGTGAGACACTGTCCAAGATTAAACCATCCATTAAAAAGTGCATTCATGGTCTGCAATATACACATTGCGAAATCACCCAGTAAAAATGTCCTCAAATCCCGTAATAACATTTTGGGGATATCAGCAAATTTAGTTCTTATTTCTTCAGTTATTTCTTCATATTGTGTCATATTGTGTTAGCTTCCAACTTTATGGATCTAACATAGCCTAACCAAGATAGTGCTACTGGTGGCGGGGTTGCATTGGCGGCATTCTGTTCCTCAGGGTGACGTCACATGTACATCCACCGAATGATAAGGTTCCTGCTCCTGCTAGGCGTTGTTCATCTTCTGCCTTCATGAGCCTCATCTCTGAATGCACATCATGGCATATATCATTCTCCAAACCTCTGCTCAACAGAATACGGCAAGGAACCAGCCAACTTTCCAGAGAACCGAGGCCCTTTGTTCTTCTTCTTCAGGACAATCAGGGTGCATTCTGTGAAGTGCACGTAACATCAACAGCAGAGTCATGGCAGGAGGATGAGAATCGTCTAAGGCGGACGGAAGGGAAGACGATGGTATTTTGCGGACTTGGAGTCTTAAGACGGGTCAACCGAACAAGGTATTGCATCGGTGTTTCACCAAGACCCAATCGTCACCCTCATAAAATTATTGCACAAGTTATATTTTTTACCAATTTTATCTTCTTTATTATGAGAGACACACGGTAAAACTTTGCCAATACCAGTTTAGGTGGATGTGTGACGTGGAAATGTTTACCACGTTATGATAAAGAGTTAATGTAGGCAAAAATATAAATCTGGTGAAAATATGACTCGGGCAATTATTTTATGAGGGTGACAAAATGTATCCAATAACTGCAAAGAGGGGCATGATTTGAAAGTGAAGTGCTAGTTATTAGCATGGGCTCGACAATTCATAAAATGACACTTTTAAGCATCAAGGTCTTAAAAAGTATTTTTGTGATTATTTTTTCTTGCATTCAATTTCCCTATAAAATATCAAAATCTAGACTAGAACACTGTCGCTTCACTTCAAGTTGGCTGAGAGTTAGTCGGTATAGTACCAAGACCAAACGGGCAGTATATAATCATAGACTAAGTACTTCTGTATAAACAAAATCATCAAATAAAAAATAAAAAATTCTTTTAGTGTTGTCTATTTAGTTCTCCAAACTGCTTACATTCAGTATTCAGGGATATGACAGTCAAATTTAAAATCCTTTTTGTGTAATTAGAGTATAATGTAATGAACTATAATCAAAACGTATACTCAATACCAGGACATGATCCGAGACCTTCCAGATCGATACCAGCGGTGGCTATTTGATTGGATCTGGCACTTTTTCACTGTAAATAATGTTTTCTATTCTGTCGTTCTTTCATTTGAAGTTACTAGTAAATTGCTTGTTATATATGTTGGATGCACTGTAGTTTCAGCATATAGCAGCATCTAAATGTTGTCTGTGCGCCAGGCACTGTAGACCAG
>JAVCKS010004394.1:22529-34047 GCA_032273685.1 Pteraster tesselatus | reverse complement strand
AAACACCAACTTTTCTTGAATTTTGGAATGATATAAGTCTGCGTAAGTTCATTATTGGCTTGATTATTTACTTCATCAAATTATTATGTCATTAATGTAAATTTCTACACATGTAATGCAATGTAATTATCATCCAAAGGTCACCCTTGGATGTTTGAACAAATTTGGTGTCCAATAACACCAAAAATAACAATTGTGTTAAAGATTAGGTTATTTTCGGTCACACTGTTCATGAAATATCTTCTACATGAAGTCAGTTAGTCCCCTTGGATGTAACGATTCTTGAAGGATACATGTAATTTGCTAAGACAGTTCAAACATTTGCAGGGCAGTGTTTATTCACAAAAGGTTGAAGTGTTTGACGCGAATCTGTCCGACAGAGCTTAAGCAGTGTTGTTTCATGACCGATGAGGACGTTAATGAGCTGTGCGCCTAATGTTTCCAGGCGCCCATTTACAGAACATCCTGTGTGCCGAAGTACTCATTAGTGCTTATTTCTCGGCTTACATCAAACCAACGTTTGGAAAGAAAGTCGCAAATAGTAGGTTTGATTTGCCGCCAGGCATTAGTGTCGCTGCTGTTGACAATAAATTGACTTTATTTGACAGCTTTCTTTGGGGGGTATAGTCCGGGTTGTATACTGCTTGGGAAGCCTCGGGGACGGAGTGCAATGCAAGATAATAATTCACTTGTACTTGTACAGTGCATGTATAAAGCGGAACTGAAATTGAAAAAAAGTATTTTGCAACAAATCTTGTTGGCCTAGGATGTACATAAAATCTTTTGAATCATTTCAATTCATTAACTGGTGTACGAGAATCAAATTTGGTTCATGCAAATTTTTTTTTTAGAACCTTTTTGAGAATAGACTATTAAAATTTCATACTCATATACAGGGTCAAATCTTTTTTTCAGGATGCTTCCCCTAAAAATGTGTAGCCCCAAAAAATAACAATCCCTTTAATAAAATTCCCTAACATTCCTTCAGTCATCTGTGCATTTACAACCATACTTCCCCGGCACCTTTAGCTCCGTTCAACATCCAAATTGAAGATTGATATTCCCAGATGACGATCAAGCTAATCCTATGCACGATCTGTCAGTTGCGAGAGTAGGAAAGGGTAATTTCTTACGCTTAGTCTTAGTTGACCTTGACCGTAAGGCCATGGCATCTACAACCGAAAGTGAACGTATACACGTGTACATCTAGTCAACCGATGGCTATAGATACCACATAGTGGAGAAGATTCTAGTCAATATTGTGAAGGGGTAATATTGTGTTTATTAGTTTTTTAAGCAAGCAAGCAAGCAAGCAGGCAAGCAGGCAAGCAAACAAGCAGGCAGGCAGGCAAGCAAGCAAGCAAGCAGGCGGGCGGGCGAATGCGGGCAGGCAGGCAGGCAGCAAACAAGCCAGCCAGCCAGCCAGCTAACAAGCCAGCAAGTGAGCCAAGTTGAAATTTAAAACGTCTAAAGACTGATCTTGAATGTATTTGTTTTTATCCCACCGATTCTGTAAGATAGGAACAGTCCAGGCGAGGGGGTTTCAAACTAGAAAATCGAAGCGACTTTCATTACAACAGTAATCTTCAAATCCCGTTGAATCTCGTCGACAAGAAGGCTACCTTACAATTGTTTTTTTTTTGGGGGGGTGGGGGAGGCAATGGCTTCTGCTTATACGTAGGCGAGCAGCTGGGGGTGAATTATCAATGAAGAAGACTGCGAAAGAAGGTTTATATTTTATTGGCCCGACGTGGATCAGCATAAATGGACTAAGACAGGCTTGTGGTTTGGCCACCGTGTATGATTGTCTGCGCATATTTAACGAGAATGTTAAACGTGTTGGCAGTTTTATAAGCCAGCAATATTTAGCCGTTAGTTTCCCGTCAGTAGTAGGAGGTAATTACCATTATTTCTCCAAACATTTTCAAAATGGTTATAATTGCAGAAAAGCAATTGTTACACATAACAGTTTGGTTTGCAAGAAAGAAGATTATACCAACTGACGACTAATGTTTAACTAAAATGTATTTAAATTTGTTTACTTTTAATTGTATTTTTATTTGATCACTCTCCTAAATTTTCACTGTTTTTTAAATGACACGTACAACAATGAATCATTAACATTAAACTACTGTGAATTATTTGTTTAAAATTGATGTCTCACTAGTTGTGTGACTTAACACTCATTTCAGTGTGGTAGGTCACACATTATGAATATGATATTGAAACAATAAACATGGGGTTTCCAACAACCAAAACCCGTTTCAAACTTTTCCTCTCACGATATCCACACGTCCATTGCGTCTGCGCGACTTTATACTGTTTTTGCGGGGTGACATTACATCAATGCATCTGTCTCTCTCATCAGAACAGGAAGAAAAATTATCCTCGGGTTTGGTCTCGGTGGAAATCAACGTCACAGCTATTATTGACGACAAACCAGCGAAGAACGGAGACGACAGACCGAGAAGAGGAGAGGCGATAGGACTGAGGCTAAGAGAGAAGACTGTCAATATATACATCCTCAAGGGAACTCAAATTAACGGTACTAGACGGTGAAAATCAGTGAAATCCGGGGAAAGCGAGGTGTGTTCCTGTCTTCGCTATATAAGCGATTGTATGGATTTCCGTTACTTCCTGTTCAAGTGGACAAGTGATTTTTTGGGGGTCCCTCTCCAAAATTGATTCACGATATTGATATAAAAATCCGCACAGTTTGTGTAAATTTGCATTCGACTGGCAACCGAGACTGAAGAAGAGCCTGCTGGGGGGATGAAGACCTCCCTAGCTTATCAATATTCGACTGTGAATATTGAAAGAACTGGTGGGGTACTCCACCTACATCATGCACATTTCGGAAGGGGACTAGCCTTTGTTAAAGACTGTTATTGGGCATGACAGAGGGAATTTTGCATTCGTGAATGAATCGTCCGTATGGTGGATGTTATTCTTCAGATGTTGCAGGTATTGCTTAGCCTCGTTTTTAAGCTACACAAGCTGTCGCTTTTTTTGTTACTTTAAAATCAATCTCTAGTCTTAGGCTGGAAAAAGAAAAAAATGTTTCTCGTCAGTGAAAATCAAAGAAAGAAGATTACTTCAGGAGGGTGACAATACGAGCAAATCAGAAAATAATGCGATAAGAATTTTAACTCATATTGACATCAAATAGACTTGACCTCGAATACAACACTGGCACTGAAATAGTGACTTGTGGTTATACTAGCTGGACCTCAGCCACAACAAACCAGCCCAACTGTGTAATGGAAACACACCTTAAAAGTCTTTTATTATCTCAAACGCCTCTGATGTACAGATGCAATTTAACAGTTTTAGCACGTACTGTCATACATTTTAGGCTATTTCCAGACTTCTAAATAGTAATTTGTTTTGTAATGAAAATGCTTCGAAAAATGGCGGCGCAACGATTCCGGCGAGGCAGTAACTTATGATTTTTTTTTAATGTGGCCTCATTAAAAATAATTGAAGGTAAAGAAAGATTACTTTGCTCACAGTGACTTGTCAGCACAAAATAAGAATAAATTTGCAAAATATTTTTTAATTAAGTTGAGAGGTTTCTAATGATATATAAAAACACACAAGGTTTGACAATAAAAACACCCAGCAGCGCTCGTAAAGATTATGAGGTCTACCGTGAAATAAGAATAGCACAATTTTACATAAGTTTCAATGTCGTAATATTGAATATAGTGACATATATCGAATATATTTGTTGACAATATATATCTTAAATGTCGAACAACAATTTTTTTTTTATATCGCCTAAGTGTACCAGCGTTCAGATGCACAAACAGAAAAAAACACACAGACAAGCTAATGTTATTAACTCATTAACACACTTGATTTAGCCCTGGCCAGATATTGGGCAGCCAGCCATGAATGTAAATGTGTTTAGGCGAAGCAGCTGCAGTTCCACGAAAATTACGACAGGGACAGTTTGGCCGCTGTTTTAGCAGAAACCAAACAAAGGGAACAGACAGACAAATGTGTGTCATGATACGTAAATGTAGACTACAAAGAAAAGAATATTTATTATGGGGGGATAAATTCTATGTTTACTTTCACATAAATTTCAAATGTTGATAATTTAGCATAAATTTACGATTCTCCAATTTACGATTCTCAAATGCACCAGTGAGTCTTTGGTTCTTTGCAAACTTTAAAAAATATACCAACAGATTATTTATTGTGTGGGTTATTAAGTGTGCTCATTCATCTAGGTTCAAAATAAGACAGTGAATTTCCTGATTTATGTAAACTAGTCTGGCCATCTTGAATGTTGTTTTTTTTCCTAGGACATTTTAATTTCATGATTTCATCCCAAACAAGATGACTCGAAGCATTAACATCGTGCCACAAATGTTTTGAATTATATACATATACATCCGTCTTTTCATTGTTCGAAACATAATCTAACTGCACATTAATATCTTTTAGAAATTGTGACAAAGCGCGTTTGTGAAATGAGATTTGGATGAACACAATGCCAAAGGCTTAGCCATATGAAGACAATACACGTGACTGTCTTTGAAACTGAAAACTAGGTTAAACTGACAATGAAATGAGATCAAAATTAGTTGCTTGTTGGCTGCACGTTCCGTCTGATCTGATGGCCGGGTCCGTACTGTCTTTGTGGCACCAATGAGACTCATGCAGCAAGTGCTGTAATTGACTCCGTGACAAAAGGCCAGACACAGACAAAAGGCCAGACATGAACAAAAGGCCTGATGGCGACGAACGGACCCAGGGGCATAAAGGCCTCGGGAATTAATATATTTGAAACATGAATTAATTTCGGTCCACTTGTTGATTCAATCATGTGGCGACTATTCTTCAGCTACGCACAAAACAATTTAATAGTTAGAAATTTGTATGTGGAGGTCCTTCTTCAGAAATGTTACATTTAAACCTGAAGTGACCTAGATGCTCTTTCTCACCATTTATTTATTGAGTACTAACGGGGGTACTACCTGGCGCCGGCCGGGTTATAAAACACATCCGTGTCTTTTTTTTTCCTCCTTTTTTTCCACTTTTGTTTCCCTTTTTTTAAATTTAAATTTTTTATTATTATTCAGAGCCACCCTGAGGTCATGGGTATTCAGAATATATATGGTGTTGGGGGTCTATATGTTATGGTTTCTGAGTTCAGAGCATTCATTTATTTACACGATTTGCCCTTTATGTATATAGATTACTTTAGGGTAATCCACCTGTCAGTTGCGGCTCTCATAAAGTTATTAAAATCAAAATTACAATAGCGATGATTAGAAATGACGCCACATACGCAAAAGTGCCCGGATGCATGCAGACAAACATTCGATCAACTTAGCTGATCGCGTGTTTCTGCATTCTAGAGGCTAAATTTAAGTATTCTCTGATCGAAAAACATACTAATACAGAGTTTATAGCAAGATCTCTAAAATGTCAAAGATTGAAATCAACCAGTAAGAAGTCTGTTTTGATGTAAGATTCTATAGTAGACTTTGTTTTTTGGCAACTCGCTGCGACTGAAATAAACAACTAATGAATGTCCGCTTCTAAGGGATGTCAGGTGGGTAAATCTATTTTTTTTTAAACAAGGTTAAATCTGTGATCAATGTTATTGCCAAAGATACTCAGGAAACAAACGTATTTATTGCATATACATGTACCACCACAATTACAGGTAAAACTGGGAGAACCACCTCCCCAATATAAACGATAATACACTTCCCTTTAAACATTTAGGAAATGCCTTAGCAAAAAACATACATGTATACAAGACACTAGAGATGTTACATCCAAGAAGACTATAACTGGCTTCATTTTTGAAATATTTCATGAACAAATCTGTGTTATTGTTCAGACATCGATCCAAGAGTGACATGTTTATGAAAATTACATGATTCAGTGTAGAAAGCTACTGAATAAATAAATTCATAAATGAATGAAAAGTTTATGTTTCCAAACTTCTGGAGGGCAGTGTAAAAACTTAATTTAATATTCCGCTTCATAAGACATTGAAATGGTGACTTCTTGTATATTATATCTTCAGCTCATCACCTTCAAAATAATTACCCGAGTCATATTATTTTTAACAAATATTTGCCCAAACCACTCCTTCATCATGAGAGACACATGTGGTAACAATTATTATACTGAGTTATATACCAACATCATCACCACTTCAAGCGAGTGTGTGATGTGGGAATACTTACCACATGTGTCTCTCATGATAAAGAAGTGATTTAGTCAAAAATTATAATTGGTCAAAATATATAGGTGATGATATATTCAAGGGGTATATCAGGAGCTTGTTATCTAAAAACCATTCTTGAAAGGTTTGCTGGAATAGTAATTTTTGTTTTGCTCTTTGAATAAATCTGTATTATCTACTCACTAAGCTGGTGTCATTTCTAGAGTACAATTAATATTAGATACAGCCCCAGGAGGTTGATTGACAAACTGGCAATCGGGTGAAATCTCTGCAAAGATGAGAGCAAGATCCACCCATCAGTTGGCAAAAATCAAAGATAGGGGGAACTTGGCCTGCTGACAACCCCTCGCATGCCCCAAGACACCCACTCCCCAAGACACCCACTCCCGACCTCCACCCCAAAAAGTCTGCCTCTGTAAACAATACTGTCTGTGCACTAGGACCAAATAGCCCCTTGAAACATGGATAATGAACATCTTTTCTGCACACCCCCAGTGCCAAGATGTCCTTCCTCCAGGGGGGGGGTAAGGTCATGTAGTGATCAACTCTGATCGGTCGGAGAGCGAATAGACAGAGTGGTAAACGATCTGGCCTCGTGGACGCCTTAGTGTCTAATAGCGATGAAAAAACTACATCCTCTTTGGGCACCAAATGTCTCAAGGGGGAGTGAGTGGTCTGGAGAAAACATTCTAGACACCATCGACGTTGGTAATTCAAGAAAGAGAAATTAGGGAGCCCGCCGGTCACACTAAATCCTACTTCTCCATTGGCCAGTTTACTGTTTATATCCGAGAGATTATATCGCCGAATTCTTGCTCTTTAGTGATGGTGTGGCATGGAATATGTTCCTTTGCAGAAACCCATCAACAAATCTCAACCATAATATCCTGTGTGTATTGTTACATTCTGAGAGTTACCAATCCCTTAGTAGGGTTTTCTTCACACCTCTAAAATAAGCGACTACCAATTCTGCCTATGATACAGACACTTGTGATTTGTAGTTGGCAACTAAGATTTATTTATTCATTTATGACATGTTATTCAAGAGAAGATAGTGGCACAGATTTTAGCTTACCACAAGGGCCTACATCAGCAGGCAGAACAAATAGTTACAGTCCTAAACGATGGTAGAAACTAGAGAAAACACACAATGTAAGGAAGGGACCGCAAAACCCAATTCGCATGTTGGCTCCCTCGGAATTCGAACCTGGGACCCGTAGCAGGAGGTGAAGGTGAGGGAGGTACCACTCTGCCACGGGAACTCCTTATTCAAGATAAAGACTTTCGGCATGACAGGTTTACGTACATGTATTTGCGAGAAGCACTTCGATCTATAAGATCTTCATCCTTTCACATGTACTGTACCAACAATAACATACACCCATCCCCCTGAGGGGGTTAGGCAACAGAATATGCCGTATTTCCTGCTTGAGCGAATAGCAACAAATTCCGGACAAGGCATAGTTCCATCACACCCAGGACAGTACATAATGAACACACGTACATGTTACACACTGGGGAAAAAATTTATTTCATAGAATTTATCATTGTCAACGAAGGTTGGTAATCGGAGCTTTTTACAAATACTGGAATTGCAAAGTGCCTTGTAACAAGATGCTTTATTTTTTACATTGAGGATTTTTTTCAAAATGGTTTTAAAGAAGGAGGATATATTCTGATGGTTTATTAAATCAGGTTAGCATAGTGTTTTCGTGTTTGGGTCAAACTGAATTTAAATCAAAATTCTATTTTTTTCTTTCTCTTTTTCAGTTGGATAAAAAAACAATCACACTTCAACCATTACCTCCGCCAATGAAGTTGGGAGGAGATTTGTTTGGGCATGTTTCTCCGTTTGTTTGCTTGTTTGTTTGTTTTTGTTTGTTAGTAAACGAAATAACTCAAAAAGTTCTGAACAGGTTCTGATCAAATTTATTGGGTGAGTTGTCTAGATACAGATTGCAACAAGTGACTCAATTTTGAAAGGTCAGGGTCAAAGTTCAGGACGGCGCTTTAAATGTTCGAAGCGTATTCGGAGAGTTTGTATTGGGACAATTTCCTGGTAACACCAGCATCGCAACGTTATGAAACTTCACCAATATGACCTCCTATCCTAAGGTCTAAGGTCAAAGGTCAAGGCAGCACTTTAAAGGTTCGAAGCGTATAACTTAATCAGCTTTATTCAAGCACTATATAAGTGTCATTTGTTAATAATCAAAACTGTGTGGTGTAGGCACTTGCGCTCTACTGAGTTTTTCTCTAGTTATTATTATTATAGTATCCCTTCCGTAATAATAAACCACAAAGCAACCTTGAAATATTCTATTCTTCTTCACTGAAATATCATCTTTTCAAAGCAGCGGGATAATGAAGCTCCCTCAGGTCAGGGCTAGAGCGGTCATGTTGCATTTGGGTTTTTGTTATTTCCCCGCTCACGGCCAGTGAAAGTGATACATGTACATCCTACTTCCGATAAGAACTTCACACAGCTTATTCAAAGTTGTCATTGTACGTTTCAGTCATTTTGTGTGAAGTTGGCACGGCGTTTCAACAATAGACAGGTATTTCACACAAAAGGATTGTAGTGCAGCAAAAGAAAAAAACACTAGAGCAAATATGACCTGGAGGCATTTTTCAAAATTTCAGGCCACACAAATATTGTCTCAACACATTCATGTGTGTATGATTGTAGGGCACACATTTTGCATGATTCTCTCTTAAAAAAATTAAATAGAAATTCAATCTTTTATAAATTTTTTTTTTCATATTAAAGATGTACTGTCCAATGTCACCTTTAGAAATAATGTTAAATGTCAAATTAATAATTTGGTAAGTTTGCCTTTGCTATTTAATGACAATTTAATGACAATTTGCTATTTATTTTATTTTGACAAAAAAATACTTTGTAACTGTATTAGCGAATGTTTTTTTATTTTAAAATTAATATGAACAATTCAATATTTAGGGTTATTTGTTCGGTCTGAGATATATCTGAAATCCTACATTGCACCTTTAAAGACTTTAAACTTGATGGCAGATAATTATGGACCGTGAACATTATAGTATGTGACCAGCTCTGCAAAAGTGAGTCTCATGTCGCCGAAATCTTTATTTCAGTTTTATATACACCCATTGCATTTGTGGTTAACAAGTTATAATTTTTTAAACAAAAAATGCTAGGTTATAACCTGTGTAAACCCCCTAGATCAATTGTAATATAACTTAAATAAAGGTTTTGCGACATGCGACTTTTTTTCGCAGAGCGGGTCACATATGGTGGAGTGATTTTTTTCATAGAGAAAGAATAGTTCCAATTTAGTGAAACATTAATTTTGTAGTTGACAATTTATTTTTCCTGGGGCAATTGTAATATAATTTGTATTTTTTTTTTAAGGTTAAAAACCGCAGAGAAAATATCTGGCAAAATAATCAAGTTACATTATCTTGGTTGGTAGCTGAGGGACAGTAGTAGACAAAATAACAATCAAGGAGAAACATGTCTACCTTTTATTTTGGCGGTGGGGAGGGAAGGGTCATTGAAGAGTCATCCAATTTTTGTTATTATTAATGGCAGCATGTATGTACAAAACATATTAGTTTCTACACACAGTATTAGTCAAAATAATAAGAGATAATCACTTGCCTATTTTTTGTGGAAGGGGTTACTGACCCTTTCATTTTCATTGGCAAGTAATGCACGGCAAAAAGAATAGGCACGGGGACCAGTCAACATTGCTTGGAGAATTTTGATAAAAATACACTGCCAAAATTTGTGTTCGCACTGGGAACCAACAGTCGAAGGTTCCATTTGATATACCGATATAAACAAAAATCAACCACTGAGAAGCCTCTGCCAAACGTTTAAAGAATCTTCAGTATACCACCACATGGGAAGGCTGCCATATTAATGAGGTCAAAGTTCAGTTTGATGTACCACTGGAGTTTTAGTTGACCGCATGTAAAACCTTTAAACATTTCTGAACGATCTCGTATCACAGTTTAGGGGCCTCTGTCTTTAACCTCGAGTGCACATCGACCTGAGCTCTGTTCTTAATTAACTTTTTAAAGCTGTTTCACAGCTGTGCTCTAAAGACCAGGGGACTAGACGTTGACACTGTTTACTGCAAACCTAACAACGGCAAATTGCAATATAAAAATGTATTGATTTTCTTGATACTGGTTAAGGGAGCCCACTACACTGAATATACCATAGACGGAGTAATAGGTATATGCATGCAATGAACCTCTGAAGTTATAATCTAATAAGTGGTTTCTGAGAAATTTCAATTATAAATCACTTAGGGCCCCTTATAAGTTCATACACCATTGACACATCCCAGTGAACTATTTCTTAAACTAGTATTCGAACCTTAATTCATGACAAACCTTTGCACTATTTCTACTAAGTCTTCTCTTTCCGTTACCACAAATCCATTATGAATAATATGAACGCCAAAGTAAACATTGTTCAAACTGAGTGTAGTACCTTAGCCTGTTGCCTCGCATCCAGCTACAGGACTTCGTCATATAAAGTACATGTAGATATATATCATCTTCTATGACTCACAATTTGTACAGCACCGCAATGAAACAGTGACTAAAGCCTGCACTTTTTTTTGTTTAATCTTTCGGATGCCTTTTGTTTCAAGAGGAAGCGATGTAGGAGGATGAAGTAATAATGAAATAAAATTAATTTACAGGTATGAAACCTTGAATGCTTATTTTCAGACAGTCACACATATTACCAGTAAATCATTTATTAAGGCATGGAAAAATCGGGTTTAGAATTCCAGGACTTTCAGGAACCGTACAACAAACATTGTTATGCATAACTATTTTCATATCGACCGACTTTTGAAGCACACATGAAGAATAAAGAAAACTTCTGTTACTTGGTATTTTCACTTTAAGGCACAAGCACAACACACATGCCACAGCATTCATCAAGTTGTTATCCAACACGATTCAAGTATTCTTGAAGAGGTCTTCGGACTCTTCGGTACAATGCAACTTGTAAATATAAACCCAAATGAAACGACAGAGAGAGTGATGAGGCTGGCAGGGATTTCAATTTGAAGATGTTTATAGTACACCCATGGATACTGTATTCACTCCAAACATGTAAATATACACTCGATATGCTTGCCTTCAATGAAAAACCCTGCGAGTCTTTTTTCCAAATCTGTGCTGTTTTCTTAATAAGCAGTACGAGCCGTTGACTTCCTGTGTTGCAGCATTCAGATTGTGCTACTGCAGTGCTACATTACTGTCATGGAGACAGGATTGACCCGGTTTTCTGTACAATCC
>JAVCKS010004339.1:7510-18660 GCA_032273685.1 Pteraster tesselatus | reverse complement strand
TTCAAACTGAATTGCACATTGAATTACCAATTGGAAAATGCATTGCCAATTGAATAAAGAGACTAAAAAACGTACATTATACATCGTGCAAGCATGTCATTTATTTTTGTAATCGATATCCATTGAACTGCAAACTTTCCCGAATAATTATACACAATCTACCACTGGGAAATGTTGGTTGTTCCCTCAACAATATTGTTACCCGAAAATAGTTTTTTCTACCACGTTCCTTTAAAACCACCGTAGTAACCTATTACTGGTATAGTACCATTGAACTATACAAAGTACTGTACTGTACTTTGTTATCACATGTTATAGTTTGAACTCCGTGGGCGTGCATAGCGCATAGTCTGGCTGGCTAGCTAGCTAGCTAGCTACAGTGGTTTGCTTACGTTGTAGCTCCGATGAAGTACAGTACAAGTACTAGTACTACTACTTACTTTAGTACAGTAGGCCCTAGTGGTACTACTAGTAGTAGTACAATACTAGTAGTACACAGCACATAATTATTTCAATTCATGATGGGAAGCATTATTTTACATTGCAGTCAAGGTTTCCTCCGTAGTTGTTTGTGATGACTGCGTTGAACAAAATAGGTGTGTTACGGAGAATCTTTTGTAAACAGGTGAGTTGTAATTGTAAAAGTTACTTCATCAACATGCGCAAAATGTTCGATGAAAACCTTGGCTTAAGTTTAATTTACCTACCCTTCCCTTCTCCTAACCCTACCCCTCTCCTCTCCTAACCCCTCCCCTCTCCTAACCCCTCCCCTGTGCCATGCCTGTGCTAACCACATTTTTGTTTCATCAGGTATTGTCATTCCAACGTTTGCTGTCATCATCTGTCATGGGTCCAACAATTGAGGAAATATCACAATTTTTACGTCTTCACACGTTCAACAATGGTAATTGAGTAAATCTGCTGCAATCTGCTTACAAGAATGAAGATGCAAACTTGATTACTACCAAATTTGTTTGGTAGACAATTGAAGACCATTGTTTTTTTGTACTCACATAATGACAATCACACATTTTGATCCCCATGAATGTGACAGAGGTTTGGTGTGCACTGTAAATTAAACTTACAGTGGTTATGTGAGAATTTCAAGCATGCTGTTGATTATATTCACCAATAGCGCTGAAAAGGCTATAATATATTATATAAGTACTATACCATGTCCTGGGTCTGGAGGTAATGTCCTCACTGAGATTTATTTTTTTGTTTACAGAAAATAGCAATGCACCATTACTACTTCTCTGCCCCTGGGCAGCTGCCACTGAGCGTGGGCTCGATCGTTATCGCACACTATATGCCCGGCGGGGCTTTAACGTGTTGACTGCGTACATAAACTTGGGTAGTTATATGTGGCCGAAATCTGTTGAGCCAATCGCAGCCAATCTTCTGGAGTACATCCGTACCGAAACTGGTGAATCGCCTATCGTCGTGCACGCTTTCTCCATCGGTGCATTCCTGTATGCAATGGCACTCAAACAGGTCCTAGCCGACAAGGCGCTGCTTGATGAGATCAGACCCCGAATCGTGGGTCACGTGTTTGACAGCATAATCATCGGTACACTTAAGGAACAGCAGATTGGCATATCGCGCCTGACCAGTAACAACTGGTTTATGCAAGGAGTCATCTCAAATGCTGCAGCCCTATACTTCTTCATTTTCAAAGGGTGTGTTGTGGTAATTTTTGAGCGAGCCATTGAGGCATTTATTATAAACCCATTTACAACATCCATTCTTTGCTACTATTCCTTAGCAGACCCCATGTGCCAGTCGGAAGCAATGGAAAGCTTTATGGCTGAGTGGGAGAAACGTACTGGTCGAAGAGCCCATCACATGGAATGTACAGATGCAAAACATGCTGGCTTTCTGCATGCATATCCCGTTGAGTACAAGGATAAATTATATAAATATCTTGATAGTTTGAACATCAAAGGAGAAACCACCGTACTGCAATCTAAAATGTAAGCACAGCAACACAACTCGATGTGTTACACGTATTTAAAGCAGACCTGTGCATGTTTAGTATCTTTCTCGGACCAATCAAAGCTATAGCCATTGTTTAACTCTAGACATTATATTTTCTACATCCATATTTTAACTTTTCGAATGCTATGACTGTCATCAATGCTATATTTTGTTTGAAGTATGCTAAAGAAAAAAATCAATGAATAGTGTGTAATCGCTTGTGAAAAGTGATATATCCCCTTGAATGTTTTCATTAAATTCTCTGTGTAGTAAACGTTTTAGAATCACATTTGAACCAAATACCCAATTTAAATGTCGGTGCTTGATTCAAACCTGCTTCCAGAGCCCGCCCCCACATACAAATTGACTGTCAGTTATACAGAGTATACCAATTGTGGCAGCGAATCAGTAAATTACATCTCCTTAACCAAAGTAAGTCCAGCAAGTGACTGGGGAATGTATATTCCTAATTCAAAGTCAAAGAAAGACACTTAATGAACCAATCAAACATATTCCTTTGAATTTTGTGAATAATATTTAGTACTTTTGTTTTATTACAGAGTAGCAACAAAATGTAAATTACTCCCACTTTTTATTAACAACAAATTAAAATAAAACAAGTGCATTTATATTGTTTGTTCTTTCCCAAAATCACATACATGTACATTATATATACACATCTTTACATTTAAATTATACATCAATGGATCTTTACAATGGATTAACAAGAATGTGAAGTATCGGTATTTCAAATTTTCAGTGGAGTTGATATGGTTACTTTTAACGAACAAGTAAAATAAACGGCTCAGTTTTAACTAGTGTTTGCTATGTTACATGTAGGTTCTAAGTAAACAAAAACAGTTGCAAATAACATAAGCTTGTGACAGTACAGTAACTACTGCACATACAAACCAGAAATTCTAGATTATTTTTTTGCAATGCTATTACCATTAATTTTGAATTACGGGTAACCCCATACAGCCACATAGGCATACAGGCTGGGGGAGATGCCAAGCATGGAGGTGGGCGCGGTATCTGCGTATTATTGAATATCGGATAATTAGATATTGATATTAGCTTTTCTTAGTATCTAATAGTTGTAAAACTACATGTCTGGTAGCTAGACTCCCCTAACCTCCTAAAAACACTGCATACTGTGATGGGTAACTAATGAATTTGCACTGCAAAAGCAATAGTAAACACTGCTGTAATTTTGTCCATTGTCAATGCTATCAGAGACCCCAGACGTGAACAATAGCTGTCGGAACAATAGCTGCTCGATCCAGTCTTAAAATCAGTGGGCACACAATAGGAACACAATATGCTGTATTATACGTGTACTGCCATTTAAACATCATGCTCCCTGTGATTGTATCATATTTCACATCGGCCACACTTGAATCAATCCTAAGAATTTGTCAGCACCAAGGGTTAGTGCCTCCCCCACCTCAATTTCACTACGCACAACTACGGCTACATTGCCGCTTGCCAGTACTTTGGTGCCCCCCCCTTAAGTCTCATGCCCCTGGATATTTCTTTTGGCACAGTTACACGGGTTCAACCAAAATCCACAGTAACCGCCTAACTGAACCTACGCAGCTCAACTAACAAACAACCTTGCCTTCCTGCCGGATAATTAGTTTACATTGTCTGCAACACCACTCATAAAACATATTTTACAAAATATACAAACAAACTTACCAACAAATACTATGCTCATCATTTCACATAGTTCTATACACTATCTAGTACAGCAATTCTACTCAATTTTAGAGGTCAATCTTTGCATAATAAATTGTGCACTTTCGTAATATCCTGTTCACCTCACAACTGCATCTACACAGCTTTACAATTCGTTATTAATGTACTCTCTGATTTCAGAGAGTATTCACCTTGAGAAAATGTTAAATGTGGAATTGGGTAGGTAATATTTCAACAAAACAAATCCATCCATCCAACCATTGTTGCTCCAAGCCAATAATTCATTTTGACAAGAAAGTACTTTATAGCTCATCCATGAATAGATTGTCCCATGTCATACAAGTGATGTACACTGTACATCATGTAGGTCCACTAACAAGGGGAAGCCTACCAAATTATTGATTCATTTAAAACTGTTTCTCATGAAATCCGTCTTAAATCGGAGAGTACATCTTCAAGGAAAGAATGCATATATATAAAACTACACAAACATTTGAAATGGGCTTACGTTAGGCACATTATTTTCTCTGCTTCAATTACTCATGTAGAGCATGCAAACTTGTGAAATTTAGCCATGTAATGCAACAATGGACCCTCTAGTAAAACTAATACAGCTACAGCTCAAGCACATTTTGCATTGAAATTGTTAATAATGTGCACACAAAATTATCCAACTTTGCATATTACCTTTCTAAAAAATAAAAAAAAGAAGTAAAATAAAGTACATGTACTTAATAAATACTGAAAGGGTATATTTACATGTACATCGCTGCACCCAAAAAAATTTGGCCATAAATTTCCTGGATCCACGTCATCAATTCTGTTCGTATTTTATCGCGACAACTTGCATTGATTAAATGTGACATATTTTACTTGTTTACCAATAATAGTACAAAGTGATTAACTCGTGCATGTATCGCAGGTGTTTTTTGTTTTGTTGACTAACTGAGCATTAACAAAGTACATTATGCAACCTTTTCATAATTAGTGCAGTGTGAGTGGAGTACCAGTATGTGTACTGATGCTGCTTAACAATGAACATTATACATTCGCTTTGTTCATTTTGGGGAAAAACTCTCTCTTAGGCTGGCCTGACAAATTGTTTGTTTACAGTAATCCTACCTACATGTACCTGGGTTTTCTGGGTGGCCAAATTTCCGAAAACACAAACTTCATTGCCATGTTTAGCCACAATTTCCAATATTGGATTCAAAACAAGATAATAACAAAAGCCAGTACTTACCAGGTACATGTACTACCAATTTACCACTTCTCAATTCAAAGTAATGTTAACAATGTTATTATTATTAATGTTAAAGTAGCCCTCAAGTGAAAAGAAATTAATTGTTAAAAATACTAGCAGCCCCATTTTTTTTTTTTATAAAATCATTTTTCCACTTGGCCTATTTGTAGGATGTTATAGTAGACACACAATGTTTGCTTAGGCCTTTTACATTTTGTATAAATTAAAAACAAAATATTTTAAATCGTACCACAAAATGGTATCGCTACATGGTGTCTGCGAAAGGATTAAAAAATCATCCATCAATTGCATCACTGCACCACAATACACTTCTACGTCATCACAAGAATTCACAGCACGTACAATTGTTTTGCATATGTACATGTATACTGTGTAACAGACCAAGCAATACCAGTCAACATTTCTCAAAAATGTAAAGCAGTGATGATTATCTGATAAGAATGTTACATTGAAGCTTTACCATAGCTTTTATATACTACCCACTCGAGGCTTTCCACGACCTCTCCCACCCATGAACCCCTTAGTACCATCTGGACCAGTAGGTAATCTTAACAACGAATCGATCTCATTACCATGGGTCAGACTTCTACGCCCCATTAAAGGGCTACCGATAGGGCTTCCCTCGGGTCTATTAGCAGCCAGAAGCTTGCGACGTTGAACCCACGGACTTGACGTATTACTGTGATCTGAAAAGCTGTCATAGGCCTTGCGGCCTAATTCCGGACTACCTCTAGGGCTGTTCCTTGGACTGTTGCGTGAACTAGCCAACGGGGAACGTCCCTTGACCTTTCTCTGTTGTCGTGGGCTTCCATGGGGACTTCCGTGAGGGCTGGGTATGGGGCTTCCCTTGGGAGTTGTTCCCGGACTGAGATGAGATGGGCTCTTACTACCCTGAGGAATGCCTATCGGTCTACTAGCAGACCGGCGATTTGGTAAAGGGGAGTTATCCGTGTCGGAGGAGCTAGGAGTGGCAGGTTGTTCGAGGGTATTTGCCGAAAGTTCATCGACTCTGATGTTTTTCCTCTTCCTTTGCCGTTTCTTTTTTTTGGCTGAGTCCCCACCTTCGCCACCGTCGGATGCCGTCTGATCACCACCTTGCGAGGGAGACATTTTACTATTACTGCTTTTCTCTTTTTTCTCTTTTCTCTTCTCCTTATCTAGTACTGTTACAACCAGGCCGGTGCGCCAGTTGTCCTTATCGCACATGGTCTTGGCAGCCTTGAGGGCAGACTGACCACTCTCAAACTCGACAAGAGCACACAGCCTGTTCCTAATCTCGCCGTGCTTCTCCATGTGTTTGCGTACATCATTCGGTAAGGGTTTCCCTGGTCGGAGGATTCTGACCAGTGAAATTTCCCCGCATTGCTTGAACAACTCAGCGATGTTTTCAATGGAAGGACTTGCGAAGGGGAGGTTGAGTGCCACAACCGTTCGAGAGGGAGTGGTTTCATCGTAGTCCGGCAGCGGGTCTCTACGTTTTACCTTCGTCCCCTCGGCATTGATCTCCAGGGTGATGGAGTTCCCCAAGCTGTGGCAGACAGTCCTCCAATCTTTAGTCAGGCTCTTTACCTTCTTGAAGGAGGTGATGAGCTTCAGACTGACAAAGCCTTCCTTGTTTCGACGGACGTGTTTTAAGAGAAATGCATCCTTCGTGATGTTGGCATCCGAGAAGTAGAATTCGACCTGGTTGATAATCTTGGTCATTAAGGCATCATCAGGCGGTTTCCATTCCGCGTTGTCACCCTCACTCCTCTGACCCTCCACGTCGATCTGGCCTGCATCTTTGGTCAAACCATCCACCTCATCACTTAGGGAGTCGGTGCTTGTGTTGTCTGCCGACTCCCCACAAGCATCTTCTCCAGAGTTCTCTTGCTCAGGTGGAAGAGATATCTGTACCTAAACAGAATTATTCAAGATTAGCATTACTAGTATACCGCTTGGTGGTGAGGTCCCTTAATCGTTTACTGAAATGTCATAAAAATGAAGGTTAACATTGCTATTAATAACAATTTTACAAATTTACTCAACTGTTGGAGCTTTCCCCTGAAACAATGTACATGTACATGTATGTATACGGTACGCATTGCACACATACAATACTTACATATTCCGTACATGTTATGTACATTGCATACATTGTCATTGCATGCATACATTGCATCAATGCATCAATGCAGATATGTATATGTATAAATACACACATTACAGACATACAATCGCATACATACACACGTTTTGAATTGTTCATCAATCAATCTTACAGGTAGACCTAGTCATATATGCTTTAATTTGCTTGTGTAATGTTTTTCAGAATCATTCAAAATCAAAGGAAAGAAAATCACATATTATTAACATAACAAAGCATGTATTTATTAATATTACTCTCTATTCTCTAGTCTGGCATTTCTTTTATGTTGCCAACCAGTTGGAAAGCACTATAGCACTAGCAAGTAGCAGGCCTAGTAATTAGTACTATAATTATAAATACTACATATTGAATAACATAACAAAATGTACCACGGGAGGACTGTGTGCCGTTCCTGGACTTGTTGAGTTCACAGACAACGAAGATGCATCCGTAACTGTGTCGTGGCTCACCAATACCAGCCCGTCAAACTCCAGTTCCAGTCGCTCCGCTGCCGAAACGGACACATGGGTGTGTCCAAAGGCGCCGTTTTCTGCCGTTTCCAGTGCCGCAGATTCGCTCATGTTGTCCCAGGAGATGGATAGATGTACTCCAAAACCTCTGGACGAACTCGTCTGCGCGACAGAAACCTTGCGGAATTGAGAAGATTCCGGGCAGAAACGCTCACCTTACGATTCCGACTGCGACTGCGGCACGGTACTCTTGCCACACGTACGTCCGTACGTACACAGACTCGACTAGACGTACGTAGACTAGACGGTAATACACGTGTACTAGTACTAATATGTATATGTACATGTACATCACGTACATAGCAAACACGTTGAGTTCGCGTCGACACGTACGTAGAGGCTAGGCGCAGGGGGTCAGTGGTTTCCACACACACGATTTGCATTGACCATGACACGTCAGTGGTTCTCTACAACCTCCGTAATCGTAATACCATGATCATAGACATAGCTCTATGGTAATAACTATTTACGAAATAACGTGTGTATAGGATTGTACTTACTGCACGTGTTATATTGTGCATTAAAATCAGTTAAAGCCTCTTGTAAAAAAATGGGTTTAAAGTTGTGACGTAAATTGGGCGTACGCGCGCTTCAGGTTCATAATAATTGGTACACGTGTCTCTAGCTCTGTAGCGAGCTAGCTGTAACCATCAATTTAAAATGGATTTCTCGAGACTAGCCGAGTGGTAGATTGCAAGAAGTGCAATTGCAATAATTGCTTTGGATTTCACGCGGAGAGACAAATAAACATGTTTCTTTCTCCATGATTTGACAATCAATATACATTTTTTGGGTGTGGCGCTTTGTGAATGGCTAAACATTTCCCGCCCGACCATAAATAATGTTAATCTGCTTCGCTCAGGGCCAGACTGACGAAATTCTTTTAATGTACGTGTTTTTTGCGAAGTGAAAGGGGAAGTAGAAAAATGTTAAATCATTATGGGACACTACCGGCGAAACGGGAGCGAGCAAAGCTATTTGGGATTTACAAAAAATACATGTACACCGTACACATACATGTACTGTACATGTACGCCAGATCGATCTACCAATATGAGATTTGATTTTTCGAGAAATGTATGTTCTTTTGTAACGATGTATTCATTGGACCATTTACCAGAACTATTGGAAGGCTTTTCAAAATTATGTTCACTCAACCATTAGTACGGTGGTTATCATAATGCAATCAATTATACCATTTTCTCGTGGTAAATCCTGTCCTCAGTACTGATCTTACTATACAAGAAGAAAATGCAGATTATGCCCAGAATATTTAATTTTTGTTTGGCCTTTTGTGAATTTAAAATTGACTATTCGTGCATCCGTTCCTATTACGTACACTCGTACCCTCAATATACAAAGTACACTAGCAAAAATGTCGATGGCATACCATATTGTATTTCATGAACAAAAGATCGCCAGTAATATTATTGCACTTTATACAACGTCCAATTGTAATCTGGAGCTTCCAAAGAAAGGTTAAATACAAGCAGTATGGCAAATCAAAACTGAAACTAAATGATAATATTGTACTTTCTACATGACCAAAACACCCAAAACAAAAGTAAAACGTTAAACAAATATTCAGATATACCATATACACATGTACTCGAAAACAATGGAAACTATGAATTTTGTTCAAATCCTCCATGCTAAAATATTGGCCTCTCTATAAAATTACAGATTAAAATATAACCTGAAATGTCTAAATGTCTATGAGTAATATATGTCTCCTAGACCTAATGGGATTTTGTTTTGGAATACGGATAGTCTGAATAATCTTTCCATTTTGATTGAACTGCCTAAATGTCAGAATGTAGGTGGTGGAGTTTTGGGTCGGTAAAATTTGGGGGCTAAAGACCAGATCATCATAAAGAAACATTCCCTCACAGTCCAATAGGTAATTATAATTACAAATAAATGCTTAGCAAAGTTTAGCTACAGATGATATGGTATTAATAACTTTATTTATGAACGAAAGTATATCAAAATTAAAATGACTCCCTAGTACCACTTGATATTGATCAACAATTTGTCACAATATCGACAAGGTTTAACATGTGTGTTAATACACAGCATAATTGTAGCGCTATACGTGCTTGTACCAATGCAGAGATTGACTTTCACTCTACGGTACTCATGTTGATTCAAATCCACTTTCTTCAGTTGTAGTCCATTGGTTCCCGGATCTTTGCTGCTATCTCATATCGTGTTATTACTGCGTCCCACTGGACAAACTGCTGTGATAACAAGTCAATCTGATGATGTGGATGCATTAAGGATCAAGGGCAGAAGTAGATCGAGGGCAGCAGTAGGATCAAGGGCAGAAGTAGATCAGGGGCAGTGATTGATCAGAACAAACAAACAAACAAACACACAAACACCCAACACACTAACAAACAAACAAACAACAACTAATTTGAAACTGTAATAATTTGGAATAATACTTCACTACTAAAAGGATACAGCATTGTTATAGTTCTCCATGAGTTGCTGCAGTTCCCTGCTTTGAGCATCAACATGTTCCTGAAAGATTGTACCGTCAATTATAACACAGGCCAGGCATGGGAGCAATACACTAATTTCCCACATTCTTATTTTGAGTTAGTCCTGTTTTTATTATCGGCTGTTCTACATCAATGTCATGGATAACAGTCTACAGCAAACTTTAACAGTGAGAAAGTGAGTATCACCCAAAGGTATCAAGTTCAGGAGGCCTGACCTTTTGGAGGTCCTGTATATGACCTTCCGGAGGAAGCAAGCATGACCTCCAGTGAAATTGAGCATGACTTTGAGGATAAAGAATTACCCACCACAAGAGGTTTTAATCGGCACCTTGGGAGGAAGTGAGCATGACCTCATCAAGAGGAACCGGGACTGATGTTTTAATGAAAGGCACATGGACTTTCTTTCTTATTAGCCTGCGGATGATGACCTTTATCCCTGCTCAATGTTATCTCCACAAACGTTACTCCTGGTGGTTTTACCTTTTGGTCTAGCTGTACGGTAACAAGAGGCTGTAGCTTGTTACAGAATGCGGGAGCTCCTAGTGACGAGAAAATTATTTATTAGTACTGTGTTTGTGGAGTACGGGGTTCAAATCCCAGGACATCATTCCTGTTCTCAACCTGAAGCAGTCAATGTGTTATGATCTAAGTCTGGTCTAGTCGCTCTCAACTCACAATGTGAACTGATGACGTCAATACATAGCACAATCCAATCAACTCTTTCATAAAGACTACAATAGCACCAAGTCATCGAAGAGCAAATGTATCTTGAAGATCAATATGGTTGGATTGGATCTACTAATGATACCAACCTTTAGTGTGTTCACTATCCATCACACTTGTCATAGCTTTCATTTTCTCCAGCAATGCTGCTTGCGTTCTTAACTGCTCTTCCTCTATTGTAAACAAAGATGCATTGCATTATAGGCATGATTATTGTGAGGATGATCAGGAAATGTTCTACTGTAACCTCTGTTATTTTCCCACTGCACACATTTGTGCATAAAGACCTCCTTCTGATGAGTTTGACACATTAGTTTGTT
>JAVCKS010004328.1:8273-18662 GCA_032273685.1 Pteraster tesselatus | reverse complement strand
GTTTGCGTCGCTGTCCCTTTGTTACCCTAACCTAACACAATTATCTTCAGCTGCTCGGAAATGTTAATAAAATAACAGGTAGACTGAACATGAGTGACCCCCCTTGTGAACGATGTAAGCAAATAACACATCAAAATAATGTTATAAGTAACTGGAGGCCTTATGATGATCGCAGAATCATTCGTATGTTTCAATTTAATCGAAATTGGTCGGTTCACGTTAAATAGGAAAATACAAAGATATAGTTACGCTGCTAACAACAAGGAACACATGAGGCTGATTGACCAGGTGCGAATGACCCACACACTAGACGAGTTTGTAGGTGCAGCTTTAGGTTTGTGCGCTGTAGTATTGCTGGAGTAGAGGTTGTGTTAACACAACATGTCGTAGTAGTTGACCTTTAGAATTTGGATTTAACAATAAATATTTAAAAATGTTGCAAAAAGGTTTCTAGTTTTTGAAAACGTTTCCGTATATTGGCGGCGAAATTGAAATAATAATACTTACATATCAGTTTATCAAACAGTTCTTTTCAATGACATTGAAGATGTTCCAAACGGCTGGAGCTTCAATCATGTAAGTTGGAAAGGAATTCATTTTTAAATACTTTTGTTTCCTAAAATGGACTTGAAAAGCCACAATACCGACACTTTCCAACAAGCTGTAATGTATTTTCCTCCCTTATTTTATTTTATTTATGCAAATGAATTGTTAATATACAACCGGATGTGGCATCCCATAGTTTACAATAACTCATTTAATTAAAAAAACAAAAATACCTGACAATACCTCCACCATCTAAAAACAATTATTAACATATTGACACAATATTTATACTTTTATATCTTACTTGTATCATTCAAGAGAGAGTAAATCGCATTCTACGGACGTGGCTGGATAAGAATGTCAAGATAACTTCTAGGCCTTCTTGAACTGTGATTAAATAATGTACCCCAACCGAATCATTTGATTGGCTGGCTACAAACATGTGACGCGGTAGCAGTTGGACACGATATCGTTGTAATATCGAATAATTAGATATTTATATTATTATCTATTCTCAGTTCTTGGATGTATAATTGGATAACCTTCTGTGTGGTAGGCCCCTTAACACCACCCCTACCTTCTCCCCACCTCCCTAAATATTTGATGCTAGACAAGTATAAAATATCTGATAATTATCGATTATTCTGTCAATGTCGCACCTAAGTATGTCAAATCGGGTAATGGCGAAGGGTCCAGACACGGCGTGCTCAGTTACTGACCCTAAACCCACATGAAAACCTGTAAAACATCATCAAGCACACAATACAGGATCAGAACTCACCTCAGACTTGTACCACCTTTCCAGGTTTTTGCCTAATCTCAATTATATACACATATTAAGTTGATATATAGATAACTGGTTCACCAAACTAAAAATTGACAAAGTGGGGTCAGGGGTCAAACAGGCCTTCAACCCTCCCATAGCGACAGTCTCAATAAATATTATTCCAACATTAAACAGTGGATGTTACACCGACTATAAAAGCTCAAACTCCTCGTCAGAGTCGTACTTTGGCTCCTCTCTAAGATCATCTTCGATCTCTGGCAAAGAAAAACAACAACAACAAGATTCAAATAAAATTGCAGCTCTGGTAACCTTTATTTGGGTCATCTTAATAACAATACGAGCGGTCAACAAACGAGCGATCAATGGCATTATGGGTGGATTACCAAATAAGGCAGTAAACATCGCTGCGTAAAATATCAGCGTTAGAATTTCACTTGATTCCCACATGACCTCGTATTGACCTACCAAAACTGGTTTCCATGGAGTGGCCGGGATCGAACGGGGGCCAGTGGGAAGGACGTTCCTCGGTTAGCTCAAACATTGGGCTGAGATCTTGCTCCTTGATAACCTGAGTATGATAACAACGCATAAAATGCATGGCCTCAAGTCTTAGCTACTACAAACCTAGCCCTATCTACTCCACCTTGCATGGCCTCAAGACCTTTCTACAGTACCTATCTACTCCACCATGCACAGCCTCAAGTCTCAGTTACTACAAACCTACTTCATCTACTCCACCATGCACAGCCTCAAATCTCAGTTACTACAATCCTACTACTTACAACCTGAAGTCTTTAGTTACTACAAACCTTCTATACATACTCCACTATGGTCTCAATCAGGTCTCAATCATATCTCAGATACATTCAAGTATACTCCTGCCTGCTCCAGCCCTGCCTTGCAACTATATGGATCACAATGGACCTACAGACTGTGTAAACCAAGGCAAACCAACTAGGGCACGGCTGAACGGTTATTTCAGTGGGAATAAGTTCTCGTCGTACCTTCTGTATATCGTGACACCACGCCTGGAAATCTGCCTCGTTGTGACAGTAATACCCCTGGTGGAAATACAACAGTGCTGTCATTTAGCAGACAGTCAGGGGGAAGATGGATTCACCTTTTCAATTACATCTCATCAATTGAAATCCAAACGTTCTGAGATTCAAATCAGTGGCCCGAGGATCGGATTTTGATTTTTCTACGGCCCCAAAGAATAAGAGTTATTTGTAGTCATCAATTGACCCCCCACGAACCCCCAAGTGATTCTCCTCTTTGGTCCAAGTCCTCCTTAAAGATAAATAGCCCTGGTAGAGGTTATTCACAGTATTGGGGTGGGTTGTTTCCAGCTGTATTTACCAGGGCAATGGAGGGGTCCAGGTTGTAGATGTTCATGCGGCAGGTGTGGTCGCAGTGGAAGCTGTCGTCCTGGATGAAGCCCCACTTGTCGGCGTTCAGTGCCGGCTGGGTCGTGTGTGGGTCCAGATAGATCAGCTCATCTCCTGTTATATATCAAAAGGAGGCTGGCATTCTTAATAGTGTCTGTACAGACAGCAGCATCAGCTGTGCTATAAACGATGACATGATCAGACTGCCAGAGACTACAGCAACTTAGAAATTTAGGTGGCGAGCATTTCTTCAAAACGGATGACGCCAGAGTACAGAGCGTTATATTATTGTTTTGAAAAAAAAGCTGATCACTTGTTTTTTTTTGGCGGATTATGTCACAGGCTTCGGGCCCACGTACATTATAGCATGTGCCTAAGTGCATGAGTGAAATATCTGATATTAGGATTCCCAATGTTCGACATCTCTGGATAACATCACGATAAAACTACCCTCGACGCTATCCACAACAGGAGTTACTCACCAACAAAGCCGATGAAGTAATGAGCGTGATTGGGTTTCCCGCCTATAACTCCGAGGGACTGTCTTAACGTGAAGCATCTCTTAAGCCTCTGTATGTACACGGCGTTAATCTCGTTGAGTCCGAGTCGTAGGGGAATAAAAATCAGGACGGGACGCCACGCCGCCCCTGTCGCTGCGGTCGAGGCTGCCCCAGCAACTGGGGTCCCATTCGGTAACGTCGTAGGAGGGCTGGTTGTTGGTGTGGAAGCCTCCGTTGATACCAGGCACAATTTTCCTAGGCGAACCCATCCAATGTAATTGTAAGTATTACACTTATACAGAAAAATAAATTGATTGAAAGGCTGAAACAAACTCACTTATATCTTCCTGTACGACGGTATTGTCTAGAGCTACGTGGACCGCTAGATTACTCCAGACATCGAAGGCAACTAGTTTGCGCAAGACCTGTGCCACGGTGTTAGGCCCGAACCACATACCGACGGACTTCCCTTCCCCGACACCCATTTGAGCTGGAGACAATAAGAAAAATAATCATTTACAAACAAGGATTCAGAGCCATATGAACGCTATAACGCTAGGCCAGACAGTACAATCACCTCAACACTACTATCAGAAATACTCAATTTTGTAAATTACCAAGATGTGAAGCCATCATCTGCCATCTTCTAAACCTGTTATAAAATGAGCTAAACTCTGTCTGTCTGGCTGTCTGTATCAATTTTTCTCCTCAATGGGCTGGCCAATCAATCTGAAACTACACCCGGGCATTGAGCACTGGCAGAGACTGATAAAGCAGATTGTTCCTATTTTCCCAAGTTTCAGCTGATTATGAGCAAGTTTGGCAAGTCTTAGTGGCATTGTGGCACGTGCATCTCCGTATTAAAGTCAACTAGTGCTAACTAATGCCTTAATAATAAGCCATTGTTTTTGCCTCATGCAAGCCACAAGAATATGAGGCTGGAATATGTACATATAAATGAAGGTGCCTTATTTAGTCACGATGGCAATGGGTACTAGGCACAGCGCTAGTCATACCTACCGATTTGGTGGATGGAGTAAGGACTATCTTTTCTGTCTAGGAACATTTTTAGTATCTTGGTGTAGGTCTCATCTGGTCGAGAAGGATTCCACCTCCAATCTATGGAAAATCAAAAAGGTTCACAACAACAGCATACAAATATTGACTGGTAATATTGAGTTGATTAGTGAAACTATTCTCTCTCGGAACATCCTATTTTCCTGTGGGGGAAAACAGGATGTTTGATATTTCATTGTAGAGCTGTATATATGTCAAAATATATGATACTTTGAACCACAGAGTCTAGCAATGTAGGACATTGAAATACTTGGTGAAGTTGGCTTTTCGTTTGCTGTCTAGTCGTTTATAACTACAACTATTAAACTCAAACTCATGCCTTAAACCAATGTCTGTAGGTAACAAATCCCACAGCCGCTTTTCAGCAGCATTAATAATAACAATTCATGCTTGATATGTCCAAAAATAAAAGGACAATGTTACCTCTTCCAAGATGTTTGCTGACAAGTGCTTGCGCTAGCATCATCTGACCACACCTAAGCATGCAGCCCCACCCTTGGTCCGAGGTTGGGCCTGTGCCACCTGAAACACACCAAGGGGTTCGTAAACAAAGTAGTAGTGGGAGGTAGGGCACAGCGAAGGAATTTAGGCAAACACATGCATAGCATGATCGAGCCATATTTTATAACTTTCAAACTTTCAAGGGCAAGAATTCGTTTATCGGTTTTTAAAGAGAAAAAAGGGCCTTCATGTAATTTATAAAGCTTTTATCTATCTAAAATGTGATTTTGTTTTATTTTAAGCCATTTATACATGCGAGCTAAAACCAAGCAATTTTTTAGTGTCCATTAAAATTATTCCGTCCAGTTTAAATATTTTCATTGCTGTTTGTCCAATTTAAAATTGCAAAACAATTCCTGAATCCTTGTGATCCATAAAATCTGAACTCTACCTCAGAAAAGGCCCTTGGACAGTTATAACAATTTTGCCTGATCATGCTAGAGAAAATTTTTTTATCTTCAGTGGGTGATGTTAACGGACACTGAAAAATACTTGTAATTATCGGTTACTTGTAATGGCTTAAATTCAAAAACTAAAACACAGCTTAGACAGATAAAAGTCTTGTGAATTACATAAGCCAAGACACTTTTTCTTATCTCAGAAAGTTAAAAATATGGTCTGATTGTGCGAGTTGCTGGATTGTCACCTGATTAGTTGATTACTGACCCTGATCGAGTGACCCCACTGACCTATGTTTGTGAAGCCCCGTCGATAGGTCATCCACAGCCTTGACCATACATCCCTCTTGGCCTCTTGTCTCTGTCTCTTCACGTCGTACATCTTGCCTAGGATCCACACCGGGCCTTTATCACTGGGGAAGTCCTCGATGGAAACCATACCACTCTCATACGTCACACATGCTGACGAAGGATTGAATCAAGTAAATGGACGCGGAAAGGTGGGATTGGTGAGTGCGACCCTCTTCTTAACCTACGCTAAGGTTTACATTTGTTTAAAGCAGATATATGGCAAATCCTTACCAACATTTCCATAGCCAAGGTCCATCGCAGGTGTTTGGTTTGTCCACGGGGAAAATTACTAGCATGTCTTAGGTTCAAGCTTAACAAAAACACGACAACAGAAACCCAAACTAGATGAGCACATTTGGTATTCTGCCCAACTCACAGATTGCCTCCTGTATCCTAACTGATTGATGGGATACCAAAAAGTTAAATGACTATTTCACCGGTTAGGGTGTAATGCATTAGGGCGTAGAGTCAGGGTTCCAAACCCATGCTATATAGCTTCAATGCTATCTGTAGTGAACTGGCTCTCAAATAGACCTTATGCATAGCGACCATCTTAGAGAGGGCAAACCCTTTATTCTGTTGAGAATATGCACGAGCGGACCTTTCAAACATTTTTGTCACTGAATTAAAATGACAAAAGATAACCTCTAAGATGGCCGCTACGCATAAGCCTAGGTCTATATGGTGCCTGCTAAAACTGAAACCTGGCTAAGTTAGATTGGTCTTAATTCCCCCAGCGTTCGTAATAAAGGGTGGGGCATCGCGGCATAATTCTTTTATATGAGCCCTCTCATTATATAGACTCTTTATTTAATTTGTATATTAAACCACATTCTACTAGGGCCTACTGCCACAGGAAATTCACAGCCATTTAATAGGGTAATGGGAGTGAAATATTTGGGTACAGATATTAAGATTCGCAAGAGAAGATAAATGCCTAGATGTCACGATACTGTGTCAAGGCTCATTCAAGTTACAGTATTTTAGTAATTAGTATCTATATACGTATACGGTATAGACTTGTGTAACATAAACAATGCCAATGCTGAAGTTGCACTTTTCTTTTGGCTTGTTTCGGTTCTCACTTGATTCCACTCACACATTCGAATGACTCATCATTGAAAACAATATTTATATAAGAAAACCACAACAATAAAACTAAACCACCCGAAGCCTATAGTTTACCAGACGATCCTTCTGCAAATACGATCGATTCACTGGTCCTCACCACCATTACAAATTGCTGGTATGTTGATGATAAAGTAGGCCTCGGTACAGTTTTGATATTATTGTTGTTGTGCAAATGCAATAAATATTGACGAGATGTGTCGATTCTACCTATAGCTTGATGCAAGACTAGCTCTGAACTTTGTCCTTAGCTTTGTACAACTCGCTCAGCATTTCTATTATCAAGAGAGGGCGCCCTACACATGGACCCTACACGTCACGCATTCGGTCATGCGATCATGTACACGTCATTTATGTGGAGTATGGTTTGGTACGTGGATTCCAGGGCTGAGGTTCTCATCTAGTCACAAAAATCCATAGAAGGCCGAGATTTCCTGCCGTTTATTTGGGTACTAGTTAAGCACAACAGGGCGCCCTCACGGTCCTACTCGAGCCTCAAATTCTAAGTTCGCATCGCCGCCACAAAGAGCAAAAACCACAACTTCTGTGTTTATTAATAATGAAATAAAAACATTCGACAGGGCGGTGCTCCATATAGCAGTGCCCCTTTAAGTACACTCGGAAGGCGTCTCCTTAATGTGGAGTGTATTAACATATCAACTCCTAAACGTTTACTTATCGTAAAAGAACACAAATTTTAAATCATTTGGAAACTGCTTTTATTGTACAATCACGAACATTTGCATCCAATTGATTTCCCCTTCAGAAATAATTGTAAATGATTATTCGGTTGGTGCATGGAGCTATTAACCATGGTTGGTGCCGGGATTTCGGAAAATCCTGGAATCCGCCCCTGGGAAACATGGAACCAAGCAGGTTGGTCTATGGGTTCCCCTTAGTCATACCAAAAACAACATGAGTCATTGGGACAGCATCCCTTGTTTTACGTTGGCAAACTTCTATTTAGAATAGTTTTTTTTTATTACCGTACATCCTCACACTTCTAAAGTAGATCCTGGTGTAATCTCTACCTTGCCATGTGCCCATTTATAACTATTTACACCCATTTACACCCGTTTATACCCAATTACACCCATTCACACCCCTGTTAGCTCAAAGGTCCTGACTTGGTCTGCCCATTCATCGGACCTATAACCCAAAACTCGAAAACCCGCTGGGGAACAGCTCCAAACATGGTAGGACCACAAGCAGTCCAACGAAGCAGTATTTGTCAGTTATACCACATATTTAGGTGTTAATTAATACAGTTTTTTTTTCTAAACTCAGTCGTATTTATATTAAATTGATGTTAATAGTGTACAGCTGGTCAGTATGTCAAGGAAATCAGCTCTGATAAAGTGGAGGGACTAGTGCAGATCCAATAGTTGAATCCATGAAGCTGTACATACACCGATAGAAAGCTTCATCTCTTGACCGGGCGTGGCATTACAAACACTTTCACTGGTTGACAGAGGGACAGCGTTCCTGGATCCCCCGCGACTGGCCCTGCCGCGCCCACATCGCCAATCCTATCTGGGTCGTAGGTCATCACCATGGAAACCTGTATCTGGCAAGGGTCTGAAAAGAAGATAAATACGGACACGGACAAATCAGAGAAGCTTGTTGGCACTTGCGAGGGAAGATACCGAGATTTAGTATGGTTTGCCTCATTGCCTAGGTTACGTTCTTTGAACTTGAGTCATAGTGGCTAACATAACAGTTGTCACAGCCTTAGCACAGCTTGTACCTACCCGACCACATAGAATGTGACATGTACACGTGTGTGTACAACCGATGCCTCAGTGTTGACAAACTACGGTAGTCAGACCTTCGAGGGTTGAACAACTGCACCTGATGATCAGGAAACTCCACCTGTCGAACAATAGACGAGATATTATCGAACCTATCGCTAGAGATGTACTGTCTAAATGTCAGACCGCTCTCACCCTGGGAAATAATCTCAAGGGTTGATTTGATAATTTTGTTGATTTGTCCTTGAAGTCCTTATAGTCGAATGGGTCGCGGGTCACTGACCTGTATTCTCAACCTGTCCAGGTCGTGCACGTTATCCATGATGCAGTCGATGTAGACCGCTAACGGCAGCCCGGCCGTAAACCTGAGCGGATTATCCGAGCCGCCTGTCGGTTCGTTAATGTGCGCCGACACGCGCCGCAGCCCATCGACCTGGCGGAGGGACGGGGTGGCGTGGTGGAGTAGGAGGGGCTGCAGGAACTTGGACAGGATGCCTGCCTTGGTGCTGTCCAGTTTGTGCATCTCGGAGAACAGAGCCTGCGTGAAGGTGTCCGCCGAAAGAACGTTGGTCACAAAATGCCTGGACAAAAAAAAAAAATTTTTAATTTAAATTATTATATCATCACTAGTTTTTGTTTTGGTTTTTGTTTTGGTTCTAAACCTAAATTCTTCAGAGTTATTCCGAACGGGACACAAAGGACGTTGGACGTGTTGGTACAGAAAGAGGGCTTCAACCTGTGAATGCGCTTGAGCCGTTGCAGGTACTGCCCGCACATGCCCTGGGTGGCTAGGTGCGAGTTGGCGCTGTTGTTCACTTTGCCCCGTAGATGTACGAGAAGTTCCAACGACCAGCCGCGAAGTCTCATCTGTATAATGTTCGCCTGCTCGTTCAGGCTGCAACCGATGAAGAGATGTTCTAGTCGGTAACTCAGGGCTATTATCTGTAGAGAGAGCGGAATAATAACCCAGTCAAGTCAGTTATACTAATCAGATATTGGAGATGTGCTGTTCAATCTCAGACCGATTTTACAAAAATATTGAATTTGGTTAGTTTGCCTTTAAAATGATATACAGAACGAAAATAAAACCCTTCCATGGCTAGTTATGGGGTATTTTCATGAATTATTTCTGCCGGCCACAACTAGATAGTTTGTTAACCGTAAAATACTCGGTGTTACCTGATTGGCTGCCGCCAGCACTGTATCGGCACTTTGCTGAGGACAGAGTGAAGCAGGCACATTCCACCGATCCTCGCACAGTGTCTGCAACCGGATCAGATCAAAAAGAGACATCAGATTATAGTTTATAGTCTTCTCCTTTACGTCTCAAGTAAAGAAACTTAAATGGTAGTGGTGATTCAGTTTGATTCCTTAGACGACTGAATAATCTTAAGTTCTGGCTACCTTGTTGAGAGCAAGTTGACACTGAATGTGCTGGGCACAAAACTCTGCACAGGCAGACACCTTCGGTTCAATCTCACCAACTCGTTGCAGATCCCTACGGATTAAACAAACAAACAAACAAACAAACAAACAAACAAACAAACAAACAAACAACTACTAGGGTCTTCATTGGTACCTCATTGCAACCTGCAGGGGGGCTAGGCAATTGTCAAATTCTACTGATCATCTAGGAAATATGTCTTGACGACATTGATAACCGTACCTGATGATATGTTGCATCAGGTTAATAGAAAGCTGCCTCCCCGCCGTGTCGAGACAGTTCACCTTACTGAGTGTCTCTTGTAGTAGGTTACTTGACCTTTGACTCTCCTCTACGGACTTAGAGAGCGACTGGGCATGTCTGGAAGATATACTCTAGATATAACAAAAAGGCAAAATAGGAGTCAGTAACAAATCGTTTTGTTAGGTCAGAAAAATGTATTCCAAGCAAATTCAAAAAGGAAAATGCATCCTAAATTTGTTCAGCTTAGTATTGGAATAACTGAACCGTAGATACTT
>JAVCKS010004317.1:0-18662 GCA_032273685.1 Pteraster tesselatus | reverse complement strand
ATTGTAGTAATTCGAATTACTACACGACGTAAATAATTACGTATTGTAGTAATTTGAATTACTACACGACGTAAATAATTACGTATTGTAGTAATTCGAATTACTACACGACGTAAATAATTACGTATTGTAGTACCTCGAAATACGACACGACGTATATCCATGTTTTTGACCGTCTCCTGCTTCCGTATAAACCCGTGTGTAGTAGGTATACGTGCCGACACGACCATAATAATTACACGCACGAGTTAATAACATTGTACAGGAAACGTTCCCGCGGCCGTGGCCCAGCGATGCTAGCTGTGGGTTACTCATTACCCTGAACCATTTGTCTTGTCCGCGGCCGTGGCCCAGCGATGCTAGCTGTGGGTTACTCATTACCCTGAACCATTTGTCTTGTTTAGATTACGCACATGTATCTAGCCCTTCGGCCCCACTGATGAAGATAGCAGTGGATTGTTGAAACTGGGTTAATTTTTATTGGGTCGTTCTGTCGATCGGTCAATCAGGATTGGGTGGCGTCCGTACTTTCCTCGCCTTCCGAATGTTCACCTTGCTAAGTAGGCTTATCATTACCACTGTAGGCTTACCATTAACACTGTAGACTAACCACTGTAGGCTTACCACTGTAGGCTTACCATTACCACTGTAGACTAACCACTGTAGGCTTACCACCGTAGACTTACCACTGTAGGCTTACCACTTGTACTTGGTTAGACCACGGTATACTACTGTACTATACTGGTACATCGTGTGCTGACTATACATTGGTGATCTCTAAAAAATCACATCTTTGCAACCTTCATGGATCACGATAAGTGGTTGACGACTGCTGTTTGAGTTTTATTAACCTCGCCAGAGGTGAGGTTATTGCGTTTGGGTGCGTCGGTCTGTCTGTCTGTCTGTTTGTTTGCTTGTTTGCTTGTTTATTCGTCCGCTGGCATATCTCAAAAACCGTCGGCCGGATTAATTAAGTTTGGCCCAGATCGGTCAAAGGTCAGGGTCAAGAAAATCGATAGATCGTTTACGTAAATATTTCTGTCAATCCGTCAATCAATAGAGGGCGCCATAGTACTTTAGTGTTCTTAGCACGTTATCAATGTTTGTCAATAGAGGGCGCTATCATGGCGAGGTTCTGCAATCTTTGATTGCCTTGTTAAAAACTGTTTATGGCCCATGACTTCTTACATTTTTCTGTTCTATTTTCTTGACAACCCTGCCACATACAGTCGTGGTAAACACGCCACCAAACAGTTCTTTCTGGGGGAAACAGTATGGCGGACAGTTGCGTCAACCGCGTATAGGCAAACTAGCATTTCACCGCCTATCCAGTTATTACAGCGCAGTGGCGCGCGTACGCACCACGTCTGCGCGCCTGCAGAATAACGGTAGACTCGTGTAGCGCCCTCTTGCCTTAAACAACAGCCGATGTTGTGACGTTTGTAATTGTAGTGATGTTGTGTTGTGATGTAGGTAAATAGGGCGCCCCCATTCGGTCATAATTCGCGAAGTCAAGTCTGGAATTCCAAGCTTACGCGCGCGCACACAACAAGTACAACCGGCGATGCCTCGCGCGGTTTTACTGTACTTAACTGCAGCAAACTCCGGCTAAGCAAACAAAGAAAATGCTTGATGCTTGGTCACCGATCTGGTTTAAGATATATACAAAGCAACATGTCCCAAAACGTGCTAAGATCGTACTTAACCAAAGTTTGCTTCCTTAGGTCATATTAAATCACGATAGAGGAAGATAATAAATGTATCTCGCCGTCAGAGCGGTTTATCTTTGTAATACTCCTTACTTGCCCGCCGCATAGCGCTCAGCTGCATGTTAACTTGGCTGATTCTTGTAAAACGCTCAGTCTGTAAACCAAACCCACAGTCATCACTCAAGATTCAATAACCCAACCACAAATTCTTCGATTGGATCATATCTTAGTAGTCATTTAATTAAAGTTAAACTTGAAGCATTATAGGTAAAAAACATATATCATGTACATGTAGTGAAAGGGCCAAATCAACAAGTCTTGTCACTCACTATCTAATTTATCAACCAAAATGCACATCTATACAGCGGTAAAGGTTGTAAACAATGACGAACTAATCCTGTCTTATGACGTAGCCAACTTCGAATGTACAATAGTGCCATCTAATACAAAGGCATTTTACATAAAAGTTATTTTATAAAAATAAATCATAGCAAACTACGCTAATAATTATAACAACAAAACAATAATATCCCTAAAGCATGCACCAAGCCAAGGGCCCAACTATGTAATATGGCCATAAAATAGTACATTAAACAGCCGTTTGTTTGTTTCATCACTTGCTGTGCGACTATTAGTGGTATGAGACCCGTCCTTCTACAAGATAGACTGGCGAGCCCATAGCAGCCAATATAGAGTGCAGATATTAAAATATGGAGACGAAACGACCAATATTATGTACATGAATACCCACGTTAAAAAAACAGTTCTTAATGATTCTGGGTAAACAAAAAGTTGAAAGGTTCAGACAGCAAGTTACAGTATGAACACTGCTACGTTATACTCGTCAGATAGGTTTTATGTACAATAATTCGCAAGGAAGAAAAGCTCCTAATAAAATACAGGCGTGACACGAGGGCAGAAGTACGCTTTATTTGTGCTGCGAACATATAGGACGGCCGTCGTGCCAAGACTTCTGTGCGAGTTATTATTTACCTTCGGTTTATACGCGTAATTGAAAACTTGCAACTTCGCATTATAGCCGGCAAAATACTGGTACATGATGGTAAGTCTTTCGTTAAAATAGTTGACTTTTCACATTATCAAAGTGAATTTGAAATGGTGCCGTAATTACCTGCAGCCACATATACCCAATTGCTTTATATTGAGGGGCAAAGACGCTAATGTACGATGAGTATAATTCGTTTATTGGTTCGGTGAACTATTCTAAAGTTCTGTACTGATCACCATGCTATTGTCACCATGATCGTGATCAAGGTTTGACTCGTCGGCCCCGTATTCGAAGTTGTAAGAAGGCGGTATCTTTTTCTCTTCCTCAGGCTCCGGATTGAGGTCGTTTTCGGCAGCCGACGAAGCCGAGTTGCCTGCCTTTCCCGGTCCGCTTCGAAAATCCTCAAAATGCGGATTGACGTAGTACATGTAGGATTTATCTTCGTTGGGACTGTTCAGCAATTCGTGGTCGTCGTCGTCGTCGTGGGCGGTCGCCGAGGGTAGGTGACCGTTTACAACCACCGACGATAGGGAACCCGTGCTCTTCTTCCGTGGGATGGGCCTCAGCGCCCCTTCGTCCTCGTCCGCTTGATCCTCCGAGGTGGCCCCGTAGGCCGGTACGTCGGTTACATCCGGACCGTAGCCCACTGACTCGAGATCGAGTGCGGACCGTGGGAGATCCCCGTTCACGCTCGGTGTCTTCTTGCCGTAACGGGCGCTGCCGAATCCGCCGAGAGTCTGCGTGTAGACGACGCCCGAATCGACCGTGTTGACGACCGATTCGACGGGAGGGTTTCGCTTCTTGTTGGTCTTGCTGATCTGTCGGACTTTACTCCTCTGCCGACGCCACCATATGAAGTATATCACCAGCACGACGAGCACGAGACCGAGGATGACACCCAGCAGAATTGGCCCGATGATCTGTGCCAGGGTCCTTCCTATCTGTGCCGTGATGATGTGGGTAGCCGTGGTGGCACCCATGATGTTGACCGCTTCGCACCGAAGCGTCACCCCGTTGTCGATATCCGTCAGTCCGGGAAGAACCAGCAAGGACCCGCTCTCCTCCAGTCGAGCCCGGTTGAATCTCGGATGCTCCTCGAAACCGATGACGTAATCGCCGTAGTACCAAGTGTACGCGAAGTTATCGGGGTTGCCGGTAGCCGTGCACATAAATCTAGCGTCCTGTCCCGTTTCGATTAATCCCACCGGCTCTATCAGAACAATAGGCGGGTGCTTCACCTGGAGACTGATTTGGCATGGTGCGCGCATTTCATTGTTCGGTTGACACGTAAACACCTGGTCGTTGATTTGGGGCTGTGCGATCATTTCGACCCGGGTGCCGACCCCGCTCTGGATGACGAGCGGCTCGTTATCCAGCGCCTCGTCTCCCAGAAACCAAGTCAGAGATATATTCGGGTCACTGGCAGCACATCGTAAAGTGAGCGGGTCCCCGATGTTTGTCACCCGCCCACCGTCCGCCCAGCACACCGGGTCGCCCGAGCCGGATAGCTCCACGACCCGGAGGGTACTATCCGACCTGAATTGTTCCCCAGTTCCTTCTTCTAAGATGACGATGCACACGTACTGTCCGTTATCCTCCGACTGCACACCGCTAATCCTCAGGTTATACTCCCCGCGTTGCTCATCTCCTACCACCGAGAATCGATCGGGGAGACCGATGTGGAGAATCCCATTGGGCCCGATGGTGTTGCCGTCTGTTCCCGGGGCCGACCAATACACGTAAGCCCCAGGTTCGTTGGCGATCCGACACCGGATCGTGACCGAGTCATTGATGAGAACTTCGGTATCACTCGGTTTATCGATGTAAACCTGACCCGTAATTAACGGCGACAAATAACACAGAACCCCGATCACTACCAACATGGCGGAAAGTAGAAAAGCCATGACTAGTAAGTAGTATTGTCAACGAACACAATGTACGCTAGCCGCTTACAACACCGCCATTACAAATCAACAGTTCTTGTGTACTCACGTAATACCACGATCCTCCGTAAACCGTTTCTCAGTTATCTTGTTAAATCCACAACCGTGAACAAAATATGGATAGAATCAGCGTGCCTGCGACAGAGAAATTGTAGATTAGTTGTTGTTTTCACCTTGATATTCCCGGTGTTTCGTTATTTCCAACCCGCAATGATTCACGTACAGAGCATCGCAGATATAAAATTCGTGACGTCAGGCCCTTTTCTTCTTTCACCTATCACTTTGACAATAGACCGCACCTCGCATATTTACTGTGAACCGGTCAACCATTCCAAAGCTGCGCTATTCGCTATGACTACTTATACATATTCATGAGGTAAACGCGCAGTTGTGTAATTGCCAAGGGTGTAACGCAGAGTTATAATGAAATGAGTGTTTCGTGGTTGTTGTTATTTCAAGTTTGGCATTTCACTGAATCACTCTCCAAGGTGAAACGACACAAGGATACAAATATACGGGCACTGCTTAGTCATAAAAATCAACGAGGATTGATCAGAGTAATCATATTGTTCTTTTATTAAGAAAATAATAAGCACGTCAGGCCAGGGCTTGCGAAATAAACCATGTATTACCCCCTCTCACTACCATTGGCGACTATAGTAGACAGGAATGTATACCATGTATACCAGTCAATATTATGTAATTCTATTATGAATATAATACAAGTACAATGTGTAATTTTAGCCGGTTCTCGCTAGCCTTATTCTGAAAACAATTTGGTAGCGAAAGGGTTAATAATTTCCGAACGTTTTCACATACTGTGAACGCTTTTATACCGTCACTATAGTATAGGGGAAAGTGCAGAATACATGCTGTATGTCGGAAATTGAACAAAACAATTTTCAAACCTAGAATAAAAGTTGTATCAACGTGACTTTAAAAACCGAAGTGGAAGGAGACCAATAACAAAATGTTTTTATATTAGGCCTAGGATTGATCCTTCTATTATAGTTCAACTGCAACGAAATGAAGCGGGTTGGCGCCGGCTATTTGTACATTAGTTAGGTAATCAACTAAGGATATCAGATAATACAACACAACAAGAAATAAATGAAACAAGGTGACAGAGAACACGGATTAACTTGATTATGTAAAAATGTCTGGAAAGATCCGGAATATAACAGAAAATATATAGATGTTCATGATGGCCAAACACTGTGAAACGTCACTGCATCTAATTAGACAACAACATGCACACTGGAAGTATAGATCGTCTTCGTAATACCTGGCCACAACTAAATACGATTTTTAGTAAAATATATTTTCGTAGCTTGCACATTTCTACTAGCGTATACTAGTACAGTTTAGTAGGTGTGTCAGTATGTACGCGATAGTGTTTTAAAAACCATTTCAGAAGGCCTTTGACTTATTTGAACTTCAGCTCAACACAAATTCTTAAAAACAACACAATTGTTTTCATTATTTGAGTGTTTATTTCTTCTTTTAATTAGGTTGATATCCCTGTATGTGATTGGATGTTCATCTTTGGCTTCTAGTATACGCCCTCAATGTTATAGGCAACAAGACTGTTGTAAAGCCTTCGTAACTTTACAGACCCCGCACTGCCCGAGTTACGAGCGGTTCCACCTTGAGAAACGTTGCTGTTCTTCTTCTTCTTCTTCCGCCGCCACCGCCCGCCGCCCGCCGCCGTCGTCGATCCTGCACATTTCCATGACGTGTTCTTCCATTCTTCCCGAGTACCGGTACCAAGTTACTAAGCGGCAAGCCAACCGTATCCCACACGCACGCACAAACTGAGCATACAAATAATCGAAACGATAAATTTGCTTTTCTTACCATATAAGGCAAAACGTGAATCAAGAAACCTCTATTGCTGTAACCCCTATTTACATTTGAATAATAATGGTTTAGTAAATTGATTGTTGCGCTAATTTGGGCGGTGGTGCTTGGTGTGTGGGTCGCAACGACACCGCTGGGCCATTGTACGGCGTGAAACACGCCAAAACACGCCAAAACACATGTCCTAGCATACTCTGAAATAATGATAATAATGTTGGTTTTATGACGTGGTTTGAATCGTTAGCAAGCTAAGAGTAAAAAATAATGTGAATTTTTACCAAGCAAGATTATAATGACTTTATTTATTTTCACATTTGGGTGGTTTGTTGGTAAATCACAAATGGCTTGCCCCGAACTTAGCCATAAATTGTTATGATGGCGTAACGGGCTCCCAAAAATAGGGTTGGAAGGAAGGGATTTTTTGTATTTTCTAAATTATTTTTTATTTTACTTCCGCCAAAATGGCAGTGTTCAAACGTTGCAAACTGATACACATTGTTATAATATTGTATGTCTATACTTTAGATTTGTATTTAGAACCGTCCCTCGCGGCTAGTCCCGTCCCTTCGCGTCCTGTTCTGTTATGTCCCGTCCCTTCCCTACCCTACCCCACCCCACCCTTCCCTTCCCCACCCCACCCTTCCCTTCCCCACCCTTCCCTTCCTACCCCACCCTTCCCTTCCTACCCCACCCTACCCTACCCTTCCCTGCCCTACCCCACCCCACCCCACCCTTCCCTTCCCCACCCCACCCTTTCCTTCCCCACCCCACCCTTCCCTACCCTACCCCACCCTAACCCTACCCCTAACCCTACCCTACCCTTCCCGTCTAGCTAGTAATAGGCCTTTGATTTTCATCCAATGGATTTGGTTTTGTTTTTGTGGTGACAATTTGCATCATTATTGCGCCATTCGTTGTTTGGTTCGTTCTTGTATTGTTGGTACATGTTTGGTACTTGTCTCTTGTTCAAGAAAGTTGGGCGGACGTCATGATTAAACGAACGGGTCTACAACGAGTCAGAGCCAGTCATTGCTGTCGTAAAATACATTAGCTCCGACAAATAAGTCAACCCATTCAACAAATGGACAGCGTTTCATTAGTAAATATTTCACGAGAACATTATTTTAATACTATTTTATACTAATCTTGTATTCACCAACAATTTTCATTATCTACACCTGAACTTATCATAATTTGTGAGGTCACTGTCATGGCAACTACAAACACCTGTTCCTCTTTACACCCCGGGAAACTGAATTTTAATTACTTGGTTGGTGCAGTGTCACAAAGCGCCGTGGTCGTTACATCAGCAGGTGCAGTCAATATCAACGGGTATAAGAACACTAATAGTTAACGCATATTGACTAGCTGGGTATTTCTATCTTGGAAATGTACATTTTTATAAACGACCGTTTTCGTCCCTGTTTTTGTGACGCCCCCTGTGCCCCTGGCCCCCTGGACCTGGGCCCCCGCTGGCCCCCTGGACATGGGCCCCCTCTGGCCCCGGGGCCTGGGCTCCCCTGACCCACGAGGCCTGGGCCCCTCTGGCCGCGCCCCCGGGGCCTGGGCCTCTGGCCCCCAGGTCCTGGGCTCCACATGTTAAGGCCAGCCAATATTGTGTTTTATAACGGATCACCTGCCATTTCAGCCATACTACACAGTCAATGACCTCAACCAGTCAATGACCCAAACCAGTTAATAAACCGCGCATTGATACTGGCCGCCGGTAATGCGCATGCTTAGTTACAGTATTCGTAATGAGTAGACGTCGCTACATATTGACCAATCACAACGCAGCATTTTCAAACGGCGTTATAAATGTTGCTATAAAGTTTTCTGTTCTGATTTGGTTCGTAAGGAGTAGATATTTTGCGTATGAAGCAAAAATTATAATGATCGTACACTGAACTCAAACCGTTGGATCATAGATAAGCCAGTTGTAGTATTTGGTTGATTAGTCCGAGGCTCGAATCCGATCCTATTAAACGATTGAGTGTGTTAATTTATTTTCCACAGCGAAATAAAGAATATGGATGCTAGCAGTATCTCTGTTACGCCAGTTAGATTTCCTCATATGTACTCATACAAAGTTCAACTACAAATTAAATTTAAAGTTGAATAAAAGTTTTGAAGGCGAATCTTGACGCTGTCTACCTGTAACACATCTTGGTTAAATACTTAAATCCCTTACATTCTGTGTTCTCCTTAAAACGTACGTACAACAACGACAATGTATAAACAAGAGCTGTTTCGCCTGGTAACATAGAAGGGCCTACAACACACTATACTCAGTAATTATTCAGTCAACTCTGGATAATATAAAAACACAGTTAACAACATTCATTTTTGTCGGTAAACAAGAAACCAAACTTCGAATATACTAGGCTATGAGCCAAGGGGGTTGGTCGGTACCATACAGATGAAGCAAGGCTCGTTGTGATTTTTAGCAAGATATATGTCCCTAGATATGAAAAAAGTGATAGCAGTTTATAACTCTCGACCATCTCTGTGTTATCTCCCGAAATAGCAAATTGGCAAAGCAAAGCGGGGGTATAATACTAAAATTGGAATCAATATTTTTGTAACGACCACAGAGTGCCAATAATTTTTGGGGCGAAGTGAAGCGGGCGTATAGTACTATTTCGGGTGATAACACAGAGATGGTCGAGAGTTATAAACTGCTATCACTGTTTTTCTATATATCTTGCTAAAAATCAAAGTTATAGACTTCCCCCATCTGTGTGGTACCGACCGGTAAATTTGGGGGGTCTGGCTCATAGCCTATACAGAACACAATATACGTGTATATAACGCTATAGTAGTATATAAACTATAGTATATTTATATAGTATGTTTAAATTGTTATACCGGTATATCCCATACGACATTCACAGGAATATTTATTGTGATATATTTAGTCCAACGTCCTTACTGAAATCCAGTTCTGCGTAGATGACTCGATCTGCGGGAGTCTTGCTCGATGACGCTTGCTTTTTCTTTCCTGAAGATAACTTTCTGACAGATTTCACCACAACTGTCTGGATGTTCAGCGGAGTGGTCTCCGGGTGAGGGCTCGTCTTGTTGTCCTCGGACCTTTTCCTGTATTTCCGGACCTCTTTCTTCTTGGAGTCACCCGCTCCAAGGTCGTTTACCTCTGCGTCTCCTCCTAAATCATTGTCCTTTCGCGAAGGAAACGGGGGCGGGGTCGGTGGGCTTACCGTCGGCTCGACGACTGAGGGCGGGGTAGCAGCTGTTTCTGGGACGGACGACGAAGGTACGTTCAGCTTCTTCACCTGAGCGTAGATGGGCTCCTTAGGGGTTTTCATCTTCTTCGTGACCGGCGGTTCCTTGTAGTGCTTGACGACTTTCTTCTTTTTCACTTCAGTTCCGCGGATTCGACTTGACGACGGAAAAGCCGGCTGCGGCGAAACATTCGCTTTCTTCTCAAGATTCGGCGTCGGCTTGTCCCCGATGTTCTGCTGTATATTTTTGTTCAAAGTGAGGTTCTTGGTTTTGGATATTAGCGGTGGGGTATTTTGAAGGGCTGCAACTGCCGGGACGACGTTTACATCAGTGGCGGTCTCCGGCGGTGTTTGGGGCGAGTCTTGGACCGGCTGGTCGATTTGCTCATCCACCGGTTCCGATGTTGGCACAACATCCGGGGGTTGCAGCGATGTCGTAGGCGCTACGTAAGCAGCAGTGTCCCCCTCCGATTGAGCTTTCACGGATCCCCCGTCTTCGCTATCGATGTCGATGGCTACTACCGGGGGTGCGATGCACGCACCTGCTCGCAGGGCTTCGGCGTCTAAGACGGTAGTGGGCTCGAGCATGGGTTCGACGCACATCCTACACCGGCGATGCCTGAACAGAATCCACACCACGACCCCAAACAACAACATGGCAATCAGGCTCATCAGGGCCACGATGACGTAAGGGATGACGTTACTTGTCGGTGAAACAACGGCCGGGATGATGCATCGCAAGGGTTCTTCCTTGCCGGGTATCTTTGCCAGGCAGACGTAGCCCATGGCCCTCTTGTCGGCGGTGGGGATGCTGGCGCTCGATGTTACCATCGATGTGTCAGACGATATATTTTGATCCAACCGAGATCCATCTGCTGTGGTCCACGTTAGTTTGGTGTCGTTACTCCCCGACCAGGTACACACTATCTCGTCATTGGATCGTCCGCAAGTTGGCATCGTGATACCAATAGTCTCACCAACCGCGGTAGTCGAGTCTTCTGCCTGTCCGGTTATTGGGCAGCTAATTAAAAGCACAGTTGATACACAGCACACAAGCAGCCGCGACAAAGAGGCTGCTGCCACCATGTTGTGCTCACATCGTGCTCTACCTGGCGTCATGTTTACGTCCGTGTGTATTCGCCAGTTGGTATACTCAGGCAGTGAGTTCACGGTTACCTCGTCACCAAGTGTCCTCGCGAGGCTGTTCCACCGTCATTCCATTCAGCATCGTTTGTTTATGACTTTTCTGGATATTTCTTCACCGAGGTTATTGATGACGCGACCGCACTCCGCCATATTTACACTAGTGTAGTAGTTATTGCATGCATGCAGTCACTAATACCCCTCAAACATGTTGTTTTGTACCGGTAAGCTAAGTGCAGTCATGAAGTTGGTATCAGATTGGTCAAAGCACCCGTCAGTGAAGAATCGCAGACGTCTTCAAGGCGATGAATACCCTGTCGTTGGGTTGTATAGGCCTATAAACTATATACGTCGTACGGCCTAGCCCTCCAATCCGATTAGCAAAAAGCAGAACTATTGATTCATTGTCAGCGGGGAGTGGGGAATATTCTCGGCGTTTCCCCCCTTCTGGTCACAATGAGTGCGGCGGCTTTCTGGTCGTTTACAAATTGGTTGAGAGTTCAAACTTCACGCTTGGTGGTGCACCGTGCATTGTTGTCGCGCCGTGAATTATTACTTCTTTCAAAGTGACTCCACCTAGCTATTATAGACGACATGTACGTGTATAGTACAATTCAGGTGGACGGCTGCGGGCGCTGTCGCGCTAATGACGTTTGCCTAAGTTTACTCGCATTGGGTGGATCTGTAGCCCTTTCACCTTTACACTGCACGACGACGACATCATTTATAAAGTTTAGCACCACGACGAATATGACCTTTAGCACCAAAACGACATCTTTCATTTGAATTTACCGACCAGATAAACACGTGACCAAACTGTGACGTCAGAGACTACACAGCATCATAGCAATAAATACCCGGTGGCAAAATGAAAATAAATGCCGCACGTCAGTGTATAGAGCGCTCTAAATTCAGTTTGTAAATATCTCATGACTTCATAATTTGTAATCAATATTCATGAGTGGGCGTATCATATATTGACATGCTTGCCAAGCATATAATAGGCTGGTTCTGGGTGGCAAAGATACCTGCCATCGAAGAACAAAATCAGGTAGGCCTCTTAAGTAAACAAAAAACTAAACAATAAATAAATAAAACCGCCCAAAACTGAACGAGTAACTGTTTTTTTTTTTAACACCAACCTATTGCCAAGGTAGTTTTATGCCCCGCGAGTTCCTCCTATAATACTACTACAATAGTTTTCTATTTATATATTCATATCTTTTCAATTCTTTGCGAGCAGCGCGCGGCAATGAACCGTGTTTAACAAGTAGGCCTATAGTCGACTACAAGTAAGAACTCCCAGAAACCAACATTGCATTATTTCCCACAACCTTGGAAGGTTAACCATTGTGTGTGTGACTAACTGACAGCGCATACACACCCAAAACATAACGAAGGAGTGATCCAGCGATCGAGTGTTTTTTAGTCATGGTTTCAGATTATGGTAATTTTATATATATGTATATATATATATATATATATAAAAATATATATATGTATTTTATGTATTTTTATGTTTTATATATATAAATTGGAACTAGGGAGGGAGTGGGGTAGTGGTAGAAAAGGGAAAAGAAGTTTGTGCACGTTTGTGCACGTTCCTATGGCCCGGTCGCCCTATGTCCTTAAAAAACATTAATATATATTTATATATTTATATATTTATATATTTTATAAAAATAATTATCTGACATATCTTAACGATAACAAAGTTATCGTGAGGTAGTGAATGAATTGGAACATGACGTTTCGACTGTGTAGTGCTAGTCTTCGTCAGGTGTAGACTGGTCGTCGGTTATTGTTTATCATCACGATGGATAATCTTCACCACTATATAGTCATACATATTTTCTATATTTTGTTTAAACAGTTAAATGTACATATGCACATATCAGTTTGAAATAGGCATTTTCACCAATCTAAGTAATCTAGCACGATTTCATATTTAGTTCCAATCAGAAAATTAGAATTATGGCTGATTTATCAGTTTCAAACCTGAGTTCTGACTTTTAAGCGTAAACAAAATCCCTTACATACTACAGACAGTCTGAACTTATATACCCTCAGGGTATTGCACGTTTGTCCGTCTGGCTGTCTGAATGTCTGTGTGTGCATATATTTCAAAAAGGACTGCTTTGATTGAAATGTTCACCCAACTTGGATGAGGGCGTATACCTTTGTCGCGGTCCTCCTTCCCCGACGCTGGTCAGGATCCCGGAATCCCGACCATCTTCGGTACGGGCCGACGCAATGAAATAAAAAGTATCGTATCCAATTCATCTGGCCCCAACAATGAACAACTACTAACCCCAATTGGCCAGAAAATCTATGTTATTTTGCTAAAGGAAATTGTATATTCCACTCAGGAATAGCGATTTTGATAAAATGATGAAACCATCTATTCTGGGTCCGGTAATTCCTGTATTTTATGCAACGAACAAAAGGACAGGTGTTTCTAGCGCCATTTCCTACCTGAGTCAATAATTTAACAAGTGCGAGTGGATTTGTTAGATGGCCTTCGTTTCTGAGAGGGAATGTATATTTCCTCCTCTGTACACGACGAGGCAGGTAGACGCCACCCCGCGTGTCATCTTGCGGACGGTGCGGCTCGAAGAGATGGAGAAAGAAAGCTACAAGAACGATCGCCGCGTAGTATCATCATGTACTCCCCTCTATTACCATCGTTTTTGATTAGCTTCCAATAGAGTCCCTTCATAACCAGAGTTGCGACATAGAGGGTCTAAACGTTATAGCCATGTAGCCATTTTGATTCCACTGCGCACGATGAATACGTGTGTCCTATTATGTTTATGCACCTGTTTTCCCGTGTTCAGTGGAAACAAAATGGCCTTCAAATTTTAGGTTGTCGCAACTCTGGTTATGAAGGGACTCTAGCTTCCTATAGCCAATGACGTCATCATGTGTAAGACCATCACAAGCAATGGCGGATACAGTCCCATGTTGGTGACGTCATTGAGGTTCGCAGTCCGTTACTTTTCACTTGATATTTGGTGAGATTATGCGCAGTTGCCCATCGAGTCATATTCCTTTATTCGCTGAACTAAATGTCGAGAAATTATTTGTGAAATTGTACGACAATAAGCAATTAGTCTTGTTTAGATGTTTGAGATGAAACATCACAAATAACACAATATATTTGCATCTCTATTGCAGCCTTAAATCAAGACCAGTAATTATTTAACACAATAAACCTCGATGTCACGTCATACGCAGCCTCATACAACTAAAGACTCATGACGAAATGCCTATCTTTTATTCCGTTTAAGTGAAAACAGAAGGGATCCGCCGATATAACAGCCAGTTGAGATTACAAACAGCCATGTTGTGCGGCGGTCCGTTGTCCTCCGATGGACGTGGGTAGGCCCACACACAAGACGGGTGTTGTTACCCAGGCCTATGGTTCGATTTTGTTAATGCCCGGATTGGGGCTTCACACCCAGACTTAGCTGGTTTTCTCCACTTCTAGGCTTATTCGATAGGTTAATTACTTCAACACAGTACACAGTTATATTGCATTATGGAACTTTGCCTTTAAACAATTAATATCAATTTAGTATTATCATTTCAAAAATACCAACACAACTTTCACCTTTCTATAGTCCAGTCGTCTCATACAGAAATCGATTGATGGTTTACGTTACATTTACAACCTCGATCCCCCTTAACCCCCAACATACAGCAGATATGTTTGATTTCAACAGTTGAAACGAACACAATACGAACGTGCACAAACTGATAACATAAACCTGTTGACTATTGGAAACGCGATCACCCAGGTTTACGATTTTGAAAACAAAGACGACCGGAATTGACACATTTTTCCCAAAAGCAATTCCATATCACACCTTGAAATATTTATCCTAAAAATTACATAATAAACTCGCCTAACATACACTACAATTACATGCAACTTGGATTGTATTCTACAATATTGGAGCAAATGTTTTCTTTTATGACTATAAAAGAAACGTTTACGATAACAAGGTTAACATTATTTGCCAAGCTAATATATTCACGTGTATGCTTTAATGTTTGTTTATATTGACAGCGTATAAGCAAGGCAATTCTGATTGAGTGATGGAAGAGTGACACAGTCAAAGAAACCAGCGTTGAAATTCAGGCCGTTTGCTAATTTTATGCTAATTTTATGCAAATTGTCATCATCAAGACTGCCCTTGACAAAACAAAATCGAACCCAAGACTCGGACAAGCTTCGGGGTTGTCAAGAAAGCCTGCATAAAATTTGCATACCATTAGGAAAATGCCTATTACGGCAAGCCAAACTTGTTAGCTCAATGATATTGGATCATTTTGTGGTTCCATGGCATATTGACTGCTCTAGGATTCCCGCTCCAAGACTTGTAACACTGACCCCCGCTTGTTAATTATTCATATATGCATATATTCATAATCTATGGCGTCGTATATTGTATTTGTATGATTTCGCACCTCTAAAACCGCAATATGTTTTAAGCTATTAAAATATAGCACCTTAAATGTTTTATTATAACAAATTTAAAAATAGTATAAACCATTTATTATTTTGACCATACGATAAACGACCCTGTAATCTAATAGCGCGTAAAGTGTTCACACATTTACGAAGCTGTGTTCTACATGATAGAAAAACATCTAAAATATCACTTGGTTATTACAAGCCACAAATAACCACAAATAACCACAAATAAGTGCTCATTTTACGGTTCAACCTATTTGGACTCAACCGGCGGTTGTACATTATACAGACTTTACAGAGCGGTAACAGAGGAGTGAGTTGTTTTGGAATGATTGTCCTCGTAGTAAACTAAAATTGTCTAGGAAACGAATCCAACCTAGAAAACCCTAAAACCCTGCTCTAAAATAGGATCGGATCAGCCCAATCTAACTATCAGTATAACGACTCCTGGGGACCAATACTTGGAATCAGGAATAGAGTCAGGATTGGCGGTATCCTGGTTCTAATGGGGGTGATTCTAAAAGATGACGATTGAACGGCCGACATCTTGTAGGGAATTCGTGTATTTTAGGACGGACATAGAAAGCCCTGAATTGTCCCACATTATGGCTGCCATCAAAGCTTCGTGTGAATTATTGGATCGGAGGTTATTGTAAATCAATTAGACTTTACAATCGAAAGAGTTCAACTTGCTGGCAGATATTTCAAGTGTTCTGCAAGTGCTTATAACGCACAGATTGTTACTACTCGGCTACAAACTCGTTCTCTTCGGAAATGGGTGCAACAATCGGCTCAGTTGAAGAGACGTCGGAGAAGGAGTTACAAATGTCGTCGTCTAGTTGAAATGCTTCGTTAACCTCCTCGATTTGAGATGCTTCGTTGGCGGCGTCCTCGGACTCAAATATCTCGTTGACGTTCTGATACCTGTGCGCGGGACCACGCTCCCCGGTCTCATAGTCATTACTTTCTTTTGGGTTGCCGGGTCGTTGGGACACGTCAAAAGACTCTTGGCCTCCAGCAAACTCATCGATAGCTAACATGTCTTCGTCTTGGTATCCATCGACGAAATCTCCATCGCCCAGATTGCCTTTCTTGCTAGGTCGAGGCTGCATATTACTCGGCGGCGCTACTTCGTGAGATCTGTCGATGCCGATGACGCAACACACGATCACCATAGGGATGAGAAGGACCACGGCAACGCATGCGATGATGACCAGTATAAGCCACGTGGGCAGTCCTTCTGACCGGCGGATTTCAGTAACGGTTTCCCCGGTACCGAGGTTGTTGAGCGCCCGGCAGGAGAATTCCTTGCCTACATCATCCGTCGTAATCTCCACGGTGACTGTCGACACGTTATTCATACTTGAGTAGATGCCAGTGGTGTTCACCGGGAGGACGATGACCGGCGGTCCGATTATCGGAGGGTTGGCTTCGGCCGTGCAGCGAAGGTTTACGGTTACGGTCTCCAGCACGTCCACGAAAATGACAGTCGGAGTCATCCGGACCTCTGGTCTGAACAAGACCTCCACGAGACCGTCCTGAGGGGTGGAGCAGTTCCGATCGGCTGCCAGTGTCCGGTGCTTCTCTCTGCACAGGTAGTACAATCTGTGGTCACTGTAAGACAACCGGACCGTGGCTGTGATAGTAATTTCATCACCACTTACTGTCGTCTTGCTCCGGAGTGGACGCATCAAACCGTCTTCTCCCACTCTCACCCAGGATAGCTCCGATGAGGGCGCCCCTCCTCTTGATGAACAAGTAAAGGTTACGATGTCTTCAGCGGTGTAAACCCAGGCTGAGTCGGGACTGAAATACCCACTAGGGGACCTCGTGCACAGCGGATAACCTTCCAACGGTTTTAAGGCGCTTTCCAAAACGATCAATTGAGCCTCTGCCTCGATTGCGGTCAGATTACCGGAGAGAGGATCGTGAATGAGGCATATGTACGTGCCGGCGTCTCCCGCCCTCACGGTGGGAATCCGTAGGTTGAACTCGCCTTCCGTCGCGTCTCCTACGATTTCGTACCGCTGGTAGGACTGGTGGGAGTTGGTGTTAGGGCCCAGCGTGAAGCGACTATCGTCGGAGTTGTCGTCGGTTCGTGACTGATCAACGCTCCAGAACACCTGATATCGACCCAAGTCGGCTACCGAACAGTAGATGGTCGCCGGCAGTCCGGCTACAGCTCGGGTGTTTCCCGGTCGCACATCGAAGGCCGGCAACACCTTATCCGCTGAACCACAGCCGATGGTTGCCGCTAACGCAACCATCAAGATGCAGAATCGAAAGGACGAAGCCATGTTGTGCGGTATAAAGTCGATACGGACTCGACACACACTGCTCACGTAAGGAACACTCACAGTATCTTTCACCAGAATCACAGCCTTTCCGACTGCTTAGCAAACTGCTGCTGAAATCACCAGAAACTGGCACACGTACAGCAAGATGGTGGGTGTTTTCGTTGGCCCTATACCAGTACCAACACGCAATCCTAATGTTGTTCGATAAACAGGATCACGATTGTCACTTATTCGTGGGCGGTATAGTTGATTTCAATGGTTCGCAATGTCTGGGACACTAGCGACCTCGATGTGTCGGTGTTAGCGCATGCCTGAACAATTTTGGACCACTAAATTTATCCGTGTGGCGAGTGAAAAAACTACTTTTGAAAAGCAGTTTAATTGCAGTACACTCTACGCTAATTTCTAATTTGTTTGCCATATTGAGCATGCGTGGTGTTTTGATATTTTAAAATGGTGATTCGATATTTTAGAATGGTGGTATTTTCAATTATATTTTTCAAAATACCCATGTGCATATTTTGCCCCTACAGCAACTAAATGAAGCGACCCACACGCCTATTATTCTCGCAAACGAAACGAAACAAACTCTTTAGAATTTGTCCACATACGTAATACAATAGGCCATCTAAATACGCGTCCTTGTGTAAGGGTACGCGTACACAGGCAGTATACAACCAACTATCGCACATATTTCGGTCCCACCTCAAGGGGACTATATTTATTTATTTGAACATGCACTTTTAAATCAGTGGAACTCGTCAGTTGACGGTGCGTTCTACATATTAACACATTAATTAGAATAATAAACGGACATAGACAAGTTTGTATTAATAACTTTCCAGTTTCTCTAGTTACGAATGTAAAATTTTTGGGTTTATACATTGATAATAAACTATCTTGGAAGTTTCACATTGATTATCTATGTAAAATAATAAGTAGAAACATTGGGATTATTAACAGACTCAAATGTATGCTT
>JAVCKS010004306.1:0-18674 GCA_032273685.1 Pteraster tesselatus | reverse complement strand
TGGACTCGAACCCGCGAACTCTCGATTAACGTACGAGCGCGTTAGGTAGAGCGCTCGTACGTTAATCGAGAGGTCGCGGGTTCGAGTCCAGTATCAGCCAAATTCTCTTTGCTCACTATTAGTATAAGTAGTTCCTGCCGGAAAAAGTGGAAGACCCATATACCCTTGAAACATATTCACGCGATTGCCTGTTATCTATAAAAATTCACGCTACACGGACAGAAAATTTAACGCGCATACAGGAATGACTCCTCAGTGATGCAGCCGTCAGGTGACATCATTATATGTCTGCTGCCGCCAACGGTCATTGAAGGAAAGGTTTCTCAATCGCTGTTCGGAGTGATAGAAAAATGACAAACTGAACTTTACCACGTTTTTTACACATTTCTGAATGAAAATAGCATCTCCTTAACCAGTTTACGGAAAACAACATTAAAATTGTGATTGATCTTTAACTGCCGGTTTCCTTTCGTGCCACGGTTGGACAGTGACTGTGTGCACTCTTCAGAGCTGCAGTTCACTTTCTTCATTGTGGTAATGGAATTTTAGTTAGGGTTGAAGACCACTATTCATTGTCCTTATGTTTACAGAAACATGTTGACATTCTATTATCTCCAAAACGTGATTTCCTGCTGGGTCAGCGCTCACATGAATTATGTGTGTACTCATCCAATAAGCAAGCCACCGAATCCAGTAAAGATTTCATGTATAATCTGTTGTCAACATTTCCTTTGTAGCAGGCCAAGCAGGGTACATCCTTTATTTCAATACACACAGATAAAATGTGCCCTCCTAGAACAATTTAGTTGACAGCGGCAGGGTTATTACAGGCCACTGAAGCGGGGATTCCCTTTTTACATGTTTTTCATTGTTCATTCTTGAGAGTAACCTTATACTTGAGGTAAAGTTTGTTCACTTAAATCTTACCGATTTTCAATTCTTGTATACAATCATTTTACTGCACCTAGCACTGAACTGTACATTAGGTAACACATGTAACATGTACATGGACCCGCTGTGAGCATGATAACATGTACCCTTCCTTATTCTACTGAGAGGTTTTAGTCAGCCAAAACCCAGAAGGGATACATATGCTATTACCCGAGTTTGGTTTGCCGTTTTTATTGAAGTAGCCAAGAGAAAACTGGTATGCGCTCTTTGTACAGTGTGTTATCGGTATCCAAGGATTGAAACGACATTTAGTGAATGTGTGTTCACCTGCTAAGTCACTTAGTAATTAGTCCCACATACATGTAGTTGTGATTTGGTGTTACACAACTCTTAAAGGCATAATTATTGTAGTTGTACTCCAAGTGAAATTTTCGAGAAGGCCGAAGGAGACCAAATGGAAAGTCCATGTTATCCGACATAAAAGACCAAAAAATTATTGCCTGTTTGCTTCATTATACTTTAGGGATGTAGGCTTATAATATAAATGAATGAATCATTTTGTTTTCAATAGCCAAATAAATACTTTTTTCAGACTTAGGTTGAAAGATTGTGAGCGTTTTGTTTCGTTTTTGCATTTTATTTCGAACTTATCCCTATGCTGCACGTATTCTGACAACTAAACTAAATATAGGATGGATTTCGAATATTTAGAATGTGCTATCCTGTCTCCAAACAAGAACAAAAAAAGTAAGAAAATGGTACGATAGCATTGTAGCTCCGAAGTAAGGGCAGGTGCGATGGGTTTTGGTTTGGTTGACTTGGTGTTCAGCCAGACTTTGTTATTGTTGCTGCGTTTCCATTGCCAATGGTAGCCACGCTGTGGTCGTGTGCGGTGACATGTACTTTGATTCCTATCACAATTAAGCATATTGGTTGCTATGTCAATATTTGTTCAAAGAGAATTGTCTGATACCACTGATAAAAAAAAAAAAACAGAAAAAAAAAAATTCAAATGATTTTTCTCATTAAAATACTTCCGTTTGAGATTTGGAAGAGAAGTGTAGTGTGAAGGTGAGGATTGTTGGGGATAACTGTTTGGATTTATTTTCCAGATGGAATTTTAATTGTTGTATATAATCATTTTTAAAAGGCGGCGCCGTTCTTGGTGAGCACATTATGGATATTATTTTGTCTGTTTGCGCTTGACTTGCTACGAGGTATTTTACAGTGCACGAAGCAACTATGCATATTTTGTGGGTTTATCAACGGAGGGAAAACAGTGGATAGTTTCATGGTTGATGCAGTTTGTGGAATTTGGTTTCAATTATCTTTGTTGAATTTATATAAAATGTTCTCATTCACCAGACGTTTATTGGGAATGCCCTAATTAAGTACCCTGCTACATGTAATGTGAAGAGGAAATGAACAAAAAGCTTGCGGCCCACGTACACTATAGCACGTAGCAGAATGTGGGAGTGAAATAACTGGGTACAGAATAATAAGATCCTTAATCATTAAAACAGCCAAGTATCTTCACAATACCCTACTATTAAGAGACAATTCTGTATTGCTTAGGAAATGACTATTCAATATACCTATCTGCCATACCGATAAATGCAGAATCATTTACTGGTACAGTGCATACACCTGCTGCTAACACCTGTTTGATCTTGGGCGGAAGTTATCCCATTATGCACCTGGTGGTAAAAATAAACATACCCCTAAGGGTTGGGTACAGTGTATAGTGGTTAGTAACACCCATGCTGAACAATAGACTAGACCACTGCTTCTCATGACAATCAGCCCAGTTTGGGCTGTGGGTCTAAAAACAGAGCCATTCATGGATTTGAACAACGGAAGTAAATTTCATAATTTTTATTTTTTTTAAGTTATTGATATTTTGGTGATGATGAAATGCACACAATGCTACGGTATGTTTATATAAATGGCTGATTTAATTGTACCTCCTACCCCACCATGAGGTGGAATTTCGTGGCCGAGCGGTCTAGTGCACCGGACTCCAGTTCAAGGTCTGGTCTCGATAGAATGTGGGTCGTGACACTCTGTCCTTGGGCAAGGCACTTTCCCCACATACTTGCTGTATCCTTCAGTTGGGATGTTAAGTCATGAGCACCCATTCGTTGATGTAAGACCCATTAGGTACCCAGGATTCTTACTGTGAAAGAAAGAGGGCATTTCTGGTATTTCTGAAGTTGATTGTGGATTGCGCCAGCCCTAACTAAGTATGCAATTTGGATGTAAATAATATGAAATCACTTCAATTTTCATCATCTCCTTGGCTAGGTTTGTTCCAACTTACGAGCTACAGCGCTTAAAGATATTAATGTAGTGTCCAATTTTAGACTGATTCAATATAATGTTCAATGTTGAATTGGTAATTTGCTAGGATTATCCTTATTAGCTTTTAAGAAAGATATATACCGGAAGACAGTACCAGAATTTGACTGTTCCTAAAATTGATGGTATTTAGAGTGGATAATACTTCCTACTAGAATATTCATAATATTATTAACAGGCCTCTGGGTAGATAATTGTAACAGCTGTGTGGTATGTATACAGGTTGTGTTGATGGCAGTGGTTGATTCACACAAGGCTGAAGGGTTTCCTGTCCCACCAATATGGGAACAATACCAGAAAATTGTTGATGTTGCTGAAAATAAATCGGTAAGTACAGTGTGGGAATCTTTCAATCTGGGCGAGATGACGCCACGCCCCATCTTGCCACGCCCCATCTCGCCACGCCCCATCTTACTACATGTACATCCTATCTCACCATACCTCCCGCACTGCTGCCTCACACACTGCCGACTCACCCCAACCAAGTCCCATCCCCCAAAGTGATGGGCCCTTGTTTCAATGTATAGAACCTATTCTTATGTTGAAGTATGTTTTTATTGGGTAAAACAACTCTTAGGGCAATTAAATTTGTAAAGTAATTGACCCCATCCAAGCCAGTCATTGAAATATAGTCTCATAATTAAAGCTTAATCGTCACTCCCTTGAGAAAACATCTCTAAACTAAAGTCTGCCTGTAGTGAGTGTTGTACAACAACCAAAGCCAAACCACTATTCTTCAGCCATCATAAGCCAATGAGATTATTACTTCCTGTAATGATTAACTCCAAATTGACATCCCTTAACAACTTCCTGCAACACCCCTATAAACTAGTCCCCTCCAGTACTCCAGGGGTGTAGTGTATTTGTATGAGGTACCAAGTACTTGAAGTTGGCCGTAGATTTGGCCGTACATTTGGCCGTACATTTGGCCGCACATGTACGTTGCAACCTTCTAAACAGGCATGTTTAACTTTTGCTTGGCAAACTATTAACTGCAAAATTTAACTCCTGAAAGACATTGTCTTTATGTATGGCATTATTCTCCTTACGTAGCGTAGCATTTTTGTTTTGATATTGATACTACTAATTCTCTGTCCAGTGTATTTACTTGATTAGATCTTCACAACAGCATCTTGGATTCCTCCACAGATAAAAATCATTGGCTGACATTTTACTGGTCATCTGAATTTTGACGTATATTGAGGTGTTATTAATTCGTCCTAATATGTCGTATTACCATTAGCCATACCATGCTAACTAATAGCTATACCCTCCTAATGTATCCTCCTTTCCCCACCTACATGTAGATCAGTATTGGTGAAATAGAACGATTTGCCTTCTATGAACAATCTAAGAAAGCCTTTGCTGTTGTAGCTACTGGGTAAGAATTATTTGAGGCTATTCCCCATTCCAGGCTCCTCCCCTGTTCTAAGACCCTCCCCTCATTCCACGACCCTCCCCTCATCCCGAGACCCTCCCCTCATTCTAAGACCCTCCCCTCACCCTGAGACCCTCCCCTTATTCCGAGGTCCTCCCCTCATCCCTAGACCCTTCCCTCCTCCCGAGACCCTCCCCTCCTCCCGAGACCCTCCCCTCCTCCCGAGACCCTCCCCTCCTATCGAGACCCTCCCGAGACTCTTCCCTCATCCCGAGACCCTTCCCTTATACCAAGAGATCAGTGTCATGATTCCACAAAGAATACAAAAAAATACGCTTTTTGGTAATTAACTTGACAACTTGGTAATTAAATAGGTGGCCTCGGTTTAATTTAGAATTTTGATTGTGAGCTATAACCACAGAATGCCTAGCCGCCTTTGCCCCGCCCCCTCCCTTAAGGTCGAGGCCCGTGGTGTTGTTGTTGATTTAACTATCTATTGTTGTGATGTGCAGTGACAGTGCAGCATTCCCATCTTATTGTGTCGGAATTTCTATCATGGTTGATGTAGTCGTTGGAATGTTGGCTTGTTTACTAATTGAGTCAATCACAATCGGACCGTTTCAATTTTTATGACCTAATTACTACAGCAGTGTTTTGGTTTTTATGACAGTCGGAGGAAATATGTGGATTATGAAGTGATCTTTAACAAGTTCATATTGTTTGCTTAAGGGCAGAGAACCACGTTTACAACTAGATAGACCACGATGACTTGAACAAGTTAGAAGTTTGCTTGGTGTTCATTGATATGGTGTACATGGCTTTTTGAGAACATTGTGTTTTTTTGGTTCTTGATGGAACCTGTAAATGTAGCTGACTGGCCAGCTACAGGGTTTCACCACCTAATAACCGGGCATTCCGTCCAGCTAACTTTAGATGGCAGTGAAGAACACTATAATCTCCTGAGAATTATCTCATTTCATCTGTTTCCCTCCTTGCAGTGAGAGGGCGCTGTATGGCAACATCATCTTGAAAAAAGGGGTCATTCCTGCATGATGACGAAGCTGATTAAGAATGGTACACCTGATAAATTGCTATATCATGCATCATGGAATGCCGGCCATGCTGTGGGACAGGACTGTGGCACTGGGACATAGTGTACTATATCAAGCAATGTCAGACGTACAAACGACTGCCCCACAAGATGGCCGCTTGATGGCTTCACTTGATCATTTTTAAAGTAACAAATGACATACTTGATTAGTATTGAAGTAACAAATGACATTGAGCCAGATTCTTGAAAGTTGAGCTCATCGCACACTAGAGTAATCAGCCTTGCCAATTCTGATTCCGGTTCCTATTAGTCATGGGCAATATCGCACGTATTACTCGCAAACTACGAGCTATCACCAGTCTCACAAGCCCAAAAATATCAAATATGATTACCGGTATTGTGAGAGACATTTGGCTCAGGAAAACGACCCCGGCACACCCTGTAGCAATATTCCCCAGAAAAACATCTCGGTGGCTTTGAGAATAAGTAATCCGAGGGCAATGACCTTGGGGAGATTGAAGCGATATCTCCCCTGTTTGGTTGAGAAGACTAAAGTATAATGTCAATGTAATGATTTGGATATAGGTTGACATGGTTCAGACAAACATATGAACTTGATGTCGATAGCATAGATTATAAGCTACTGGGTACCGTACAGCTCTGCATTATCTCAACTAAGTCTTGATAAGATGTCTGACGACGATCCATTGATCGTTTGTTTTTCTCTAAAACCACTTATGTAAAGCGTTTTCCCCTGCAGAGTTGTAAGACAATGGGGCCCTGTCCTTATCGGCGCAGCTGACAGTAGCTCTAACGATGGCGGTCTCACCATGGTCCAACACGTGACTCGGGGTGTTTGGGCTGACTACAGCAATCAGCTAACCTAAATGCTTTAATTGCAACAAGGTGCCAAACCTACGCACCCTACTGTGATGGCACAGAGGTACATATCAGTCACTATCAAGCAAGAACAAAAACCACTCTGATAGTTGTGGACGTTATGGGACACCAAACATTGCATACAAGAAAGCAAATAATTTTAACGTTTTGGCAAGTCAAATTGAACCAATATGGTGTTCTAATAAAAGTGTGCGGGCACGTTGAACTGGTGGTTTCGAGACGTGGTTTGGGGGGGGGGTCAGTTGAGTTCTTAATACTGTAGGACTAGTGTTCAAGCTGTTATTGATCTTGGGTAGTTGTACTACTTTCACAGTGGTATAAAGTCTTGTTGGGGTGACAGGGACCTTACACCTGGACTATGCCTGGTATTGAAACAGTGTGGGAAGAAGAAAGGGAGGGAGGGAGGTTCTTGGGAATGTCTGAGAGATCCATGTTGGGCGGGGATGCCCATCAAATATTGATTCACTTTTAAGTAATAAAACACATTTACAGTATTTATCTCGCAATACATATTGCTGACGATTACAGCATTTATTAATAACTGATTTAATAAATAAAAAGAAAATTATAGGTACAAGATTACAGAAGCATAATTTTTTTGCACCAATATTTAACACATTTGCTTCAAAAACACTATAAATCCATTGTTTTGGTTTTAAGGGGAGAAAATGAACTGGCTGTTACTAGCTAGTACTGCCCCTATTTTCAGTCTCCCCGCTAGGGTTGCAACCCATCACTTATGATAGAGGGCCGTCCTGTAAGTGGAAACACAGCATTGCATTTCCTCAGGACAGTCCTGTAGGATAATAGGACTGATGGCGACTCTACTTCCTGCTGTCACTAGCTGGTACCTGTATATTATTGAGGTTAACTATGCGCTGGGGATTCTATTGACATTAGCAGCAGGGTGGGTGGTTGGTCATTGACAAGGACGATTAGGATAGGAGTTTATCATTGTGTGTTGGAGACCGTCTCTTAGCCAAAGGGGGTAGGAAACTCTAGTAGGAAACATTGAAAATATTAGCACGTTGGGCAGCTTGGTGGGACACCTATTACATGTACATTTATAATACAATGTAGTACGCAGTTCAATAGGATGTTTTTCTGGGAAATGATAGTACATCGTATCAAGTTGGTGGGAAAAGAAGTTGTGCATGGATTGACTATTATTGTTTGAGGGTTGTGAAATATTGGGGAGTGGTATCATGTAGTGATGACTAGGGAGTGTTTCTGGGTAAGAAGGCTTGCTGTGTTTACTCTGAATTGAGGGCTGGATTGATTTTATTTTTAAGTTTCTATAAAATAACCGATTGTAATAATAAAACCATTGGCAAGAGATTGACATGTTCGACTTGCCCCCCCATAAAAATAGATAAAGAGAATTTTGGTATTTCTTTAGAAACCGGGTTTGTTAATAGGTTATAACACTGATTCCACAGAGCTTGTAGGGCCCAAAGTCTACCATGACATAACATAACTGCTAGGAAAGTGAACCCAATAGTACAACAGAGGCAAATATTTTTTAATTCTGTAAAAGTATCTTTTCCGATCATTCCAGAAGACCCAATTTTAGAAAATGTTAGAATAAAAGTTTACTAAGTGAAGTAAAGTTGCTTTCCATTTCTAGTTTTGACTTTCAGTAATCAGACTAAAAACTAGCATTGTGCGATTTGATCATGGTTTTGTAGTAATGAATAGAGGAAGCATTAAGATCTGACATTGATTGATTTTACTTTACATAATTTATACACAAATCTAATATATATTTTGATAATAAAAAACATAAAACATTTATTTTGTATTGAATTTTCCTTTATTGGTTTGTCATCAAATATTGAAAAAAAAAAGGAACTGAACAAAATTTTAAACACTTAAAGTTTCAGCATAAAATTAGCTGTACCAATCGAGGAAGAGTAGAGAAAACGAACACATGACTAAGAAGAAGAGAATCCACACTCGGAATCCGGCATTGTTCTTGATTGCCTGAGAAATAAACCAATTAGACCAATAAAAGAAATTGAGCATTTAGTTTTATTGGGGTCACTCCACCAACTGAGGTCACTACGCACCATACAGGGTCAATGTTAGTCTTGGTTCAAGACTCTCCTATATTCCACGATCCATCGCCACAAGAGGGAGCGTTGAATCCGCTATTTGCATATTTTATGCACACGTCATGTCTTGACGAATCGTTTGATTTTGTATCCAGAAAATGAAGTCTTCCAGAAGAGCTGAAAAGCCAGCAATCTGCCGCTCTCAAACAGTTTGTTGAAGGTCACGATTTATTGGTAAACTTACCTACGGGATTCGGGAAAAGTGTGATTTTAGCACATGCGTGGTGTGTTTTTCCCTGATTTCAAGGGGAGATGATACGAATGTGCAAAGACTCTCCTGCGCGCGATTGCGGAATTGGCACGCCCTCTTGTGGCGATGGATCGTGGAATATAGGGGAGTCTTGAACCAAGACTAGGTAAATGTACAATTTAATAGCGATAATTAAAACAGTTACAAGAAATGAAAATAGATACTACCCTATACTTATATTTTGCTGATAGGAGTTAAATCATACACTAGTGGATCTGTTAGTATGTCTGTTTGTGTACCATAGTGTATCTGTAGAAGAGTTACTTACTTCACGAATATCTTCATTTCCTTCTTTGATGTTTTCCGTTGTCTCTACTACCACGTCTGCTATCCTGTCGATATCAGTCTCCTGAAGAAGAAAAAACGGCGTAAATTGCAATTTTAACTGTTGCCCGCTTTTACCCAAATTGATAAGAAACACTGGCAATTGCAAACCTGTTGTAGAACCTTGTCAGCAAATATTTCCTGTAGTTTAGTAATCTCGACGACTTTGCCTTCAAGCTGCCTAAAGTAGAGAGCACAGTACATACATAGTATCAGTAACGAAAACGTTTTCTGTTATCAAGTAAACGCGCTACTGATAGTATTACCACATTTTGAAAGATGTACAATTCCAAATTCACTCAGATTTCAAATATTGTTAACGGTGAACTGATAACTTGTTAGCTCTGCCGTTGTTACTGACTTCAAAATTATTTATGGTATGAAAGGATCTATACACGAATAGTTACAAAGTATTTTCCTTGCAAATTGAGATACTGGCCGTCGTCTTTGATGCTAACTATCCGTTGATGGAATCCAAAACACACAAATAATCTGATACAGTATGTCAAAGCAATGAGAATTATTACCTGACTTCATCCACAATACAGTTCATTTCATTGAACAGTTGTTTATTTTCCTCCTCAAACTGAAACGAAACAAAAACAAACCTAGTGTTCCATAAAGGAATGAATACCTCAGTGTTGTAGTCAAGACCGGGTCCAGCCGGTCCGGGTCCGGCCGGTCCGGGTCCAGCTGGTTCTGAGTCCAGCCGGTTCTGAGTCCAGCCTGTCATTCTATGAGAATTTATTTCATACCATTTGGGCTTCCTCAGGAGATATTTCCTGCTGTTGGTCGTCATCAGCTTCCTGATTGGTCAAATCATGGTCAGGAGGTATAGGGCCTGGAACAATATAAGAAAGCTGACTGGTCAAATCATGGTCAGCAGGTATAGTGCCTGGAACAATATAAGAAAGCTGATTGGTCAAATCATGGTCAGGAGGTATAGTGCCTGGAACAATATAAGAAAGCTGACTGGCCAAAATTCGTTGTACCTTCTTCACAATCAAAACCTTTGTGATAATGACTCTTGTGGTGTGGTGACTAAACTAGATTGTATCAGCTCATAATACAGACCCTTGGTTGCTAAACACAGCTAAACAAAACGTGATCAAACTGTACTAGCTGTCAACTCCCTGTGCTAAACAAACTGGCCTTCACTAGTTTAGAGAAATCCTTGGTTACCAGGGCTATCCGAACATAACAACAAGTCAAGACAAGTACCTGCCATTCTGGCTGTTGGTCCATGATGTGAGGAAATGGCCCTCTGGTTAGGGTGAAGTCTCGATCTAAAAAAGTACAAATGAGAGTCTGCAGAGAAGGGTACCAGTACTTGCAGTATGAATAAATGGTTTGAGTTATGATAGATGGATGGGAAGGCCATCATCAACTTTGACCTCTGAACCATATTGCATGCCAAAGATATGAGTGTTTCCATAAATTAGGGTACCAATTTGTGACGGTGTCCCCTCTTACGTTGGGAATTGTACCACCTAATTACCTCTAATTGTTTAGAGTATTTGCAGTCGTGTTTAAATCAGAATCAAAAGGCAATACTTACATTTTTATATTAAAACACAACAATATTATTAAGTTTCCTAATAATAAATTAATAATGGATCCATTTCATAAAAATGTTAGTATTGCCTTTTGATTCTGATTCAAACCCGACTGCAAATACTCTAAACAATTAGAAGTAATTAGGTGGTACATTTCCCAACGTAAGAGGGGACACCATCTGAAATTGGTACCCTAATTTATGGAAACACCAATATACAAGCCATCATTACAAACTGACTATCACACCGATTGTTGCAGAGGTACAACCATTCGCCCCTTTTACCTACACTGACTGTAGAAAGGTGACCACTTACATCCTCTTCTTGTCCACAACTCGCTTGACTCTTACTGCACGCTGTTCGCTGTACAACTTACACACAGCTGAAATAACGGAGAAATGTGAATATTTGGATGCAATTCATCTGGAATCCAATGAAACCTAAGTTATAGGTTCAAAAAAGTTAATACATGTATAAGGCCACATAGAAAAAAAAGAGTTGGTAATCGTCTCTGTCCGCCCTATGAAGATTACCCGCCGGGATTTTTCTTATTATTTTTTTTTCAATAAAACAAATCATAAAAACAGCCTTATCAACGATCTTCTATGAAAATTTAGCGCCATTCTGTGACGCCCAGCTATGGAGCTACGGAAAATGTTGTAAACCTTAACCCCATTTTGTTCGCCTTATGAGTAGCACAAGAGTAGAGGATGCTTCTGGGCTCGGTGTATGCACGTGATGTGACACGTAATTATCCCATAACGTAAGATTTCTATGGCGCGGATTGCATGACCGTACCGAACCACCGATCGAAACACAGGCGCGGCACGTGACTTACGTCAGGCAACACATGCGTGGTGGGCAATGAGGGCGCCCATTTAACAGCCTTTTCAAAGTGTGTTATGTGGCGGACACAGTATGATATATTTATTAATTTCCTGGCCTACCAGTAGCTATTGTGTGGAACTTCCTAGGATTGTACCCGTTTCCCGAGCATGCCGTTTGTGATTGCATTAATAGTCCGTGAGGGCTCTAGCAGCACCATGATGAAGGACTGGTTTGCGTGCAATATCGAGGTGGATATCACAATCTCGGACATCTATGCGGAGTTTTCGGACGGCAAATTTGATGGAAATAGCCAGTTGCCAGGCGATACACGAGGCATGTTTGTGAAAGTGTTTTCCAGCCCAAGTAAAGCAAGTAAAGGTTGTGATGTGACCAAGACTCTTTCTTGGCTCATTTGTGAAATTTGTGTTGGCTGCTACTGCTGATGTGGGAGATAGTGGTGGAACTTTAAGGTAGGTCTGACTCAAACGCGCAGCCAACGTACTCAGTGTACTCATGAAACAGAGCTACTTACACAGAGCTATTACTGCTTTGGGATCACTTGTATCCATGAGACTCTGTAACTGGCAGTAGGTATTTTTATGAACAGGGACAGCAACAACTATAATTCAAAGACTGTAGCTTACTGATGTAATCTTTGATCCATGTCTAGGTTTATAGAGCCTGGGATATTCACGATATTTGTTTTTGACAATGTTTCCATGGAGTAAAGAAATAAACAAATTTTGCTGAAGAAAGTTTTATTTATTTCACATTTTGCATTCCAACAAAGCTTAGTTTTACATATAAAAAATAAAATGTGGCCTAATACTCTCTCTTTAGGAAGATCAAGAATTTTACAAGAGTTTACAGGATTCCTAATTGTAACAAGCTTCATTAAGACAAACTTAGGTTAGCAAACCTTTGAGATAATCTTCCAATAATTCAAAGACAATCTCTCTGTGTTGTATAACCTGGTACGTCATCGCCTGTTTGAACACTGAAAGAAAAATGTTGAGATCATATTATTTGCCAACTAAGACAGGATTCACGTTGACATTTACTGTGATATTAGTTGCTATGCAGGTACACAATGTAATTTAATCTCTTCTTGGGAGAAGTGTGACTCTAAGAAGAGCCCAGGGTGTTTAGACTTGACACTTCGACTAGTCTGCTCTGGTCATCAGCAGGAGGCTGAAGTGATTGCTGATCTGTGGAGCCCTTTTATGTGAAGCTAGAGGATTCTGGTGTTGGCAGTAGAAGTGATGTGATTGGTGCGACCTGGAATTGGCAGTGATTGGTGCTAGCTAAGGTGTGTCAGTTGAATCCTCCAGCTTCACATAAAAGGGCTCCACAGATCAGCAATCACTTCAGCCTCCTGGTAAAGACTAGGGCAGACTACATCGAAATGTCGTGTTTAAACACCACGGTTCTTCTCAGAGCCACACTTCTTCCAAGAAGAGATTCAATTACATGTACATGCATAGCGACTAAATACATCAATCTTAGGAAAGAAGGAACATACCACACAACAACAATAAGTCAAAGCTGCTGCCCCACGGATGTTTAGTAGCGGTCACGTATATCTGCTAGATTTGTTTTATCATTACTACTAAAATAACACTGCTTTGAATCGTTCCAACAATTTGAACAATGAACTCTGCAACTATTCGTGGAAGGATTCTGTTGTGCCATTGAACATTTCAAAGCTAACAACATTCACAAGCGCAATCCTACCAAATGTTCAAATCAACATTTCAAGTTATTTCTCAAGGCGAGATCAGTCAAACATTCGGAGAGTATTGCACATCTTTAACCATGCTTCTACTTGTTGGGGTTCAGCCATCATAAAGACTCTGATGCACACCACACCACAACATTGAACAAACCAGTGTCTCTAAAGGATAGACAAAATCAACTATTATGATTGACAGCAAACTAACGGGTGACTTTATACCTTCCAGCTTGAATTGTCGGATGGTTTCGGCACATGTTCTCATGAATTTCAGTGCATCTGTATCAATGTGGTCTCGTTCAGCATTCGACATCTGCCCTTCGCCTAATGAAAGATGACTGGTGAGAACGTCCCAATTAATATGTACAGTATCACGTGTTTTTGTGGAAACAATCAGGCGATTAGATTTATAGTAGGGATGTCAATGCAAATTTCAAACTCCTTCATTCTACATGTAACTCATGCCAAATACAAGAGGAACAGATCTAAAGCATTTATAGGAAAATTTGCCAAACAAATCAAGTAAACGGTTCAATTGATACAGATTTTGAGATGTTTCATTTAGTAGACAATTATACAAACGTCTAAATGTAAAGTGCTCCTGATTTAGGCTGTGTACATTTATGGCTCTGATTGCCGTGCGAAACTGTAGACATATAAAATCAAGAATAAACAGTGAATTACGACGTGATTCCATGAATGATTTTTTATTTGTATGTCATATTTCCCAAACCATAATGAACAACACTTAACTTAAGTAGGAGCACTTTACAATTTACTTTAAATAGGCCTCGTCAAATCATGGTCATATTTCAAGTCTGTATACGGTTGTGATCAAAATTTTTCATACCCTATGGAAAACAGTTTATAAATTGTTTCATATTACAAGTTTGTAAAAGCTATTATGTTGGTACTTCCACTGTATCCAATGTCTATTAGTTGCCAAGCACAACCCCACATATATGTGTTGGCTAAACGTCATTTGCATAATAATAGATATGGCCAGAGTTTCTGTTTTGTGCCTGTTCACAATTATTCATATAAAATGCCTTTTATGTGATAGTGCAAGTGGTTTTGACAATCCTATGACTGCTAATCATTGATCTGCAGTTATTTCAAGATGTTTGAATAATATTTGCATCTTTTTAAAATGTGTTCTGTAGAATTTATGTTGAGGAATATTACATAATAGCATCTTTCCTGTAAACTATAAATAAAGGGAGATGTTTGAATCATTCTCAGTTAAAGGAACTCAGTGAAGACCTACGTACCCGGTATGCGTATTGTGAATGCTCATACTGGAGGCAAGGGCTACAAGGCAATTTCCAAGCAATTTTAGGTCCCTGTTGCCACAGTTCAGAGCCTCATTAAGAAATATAAGATGTTCAACACTGTGAAAAACCTGAATGGGCGTAGCAGAAAGTGCAAGGTGTCCCCTCGTCTCGCCAGACAAATGTGTCGTGAGGCCAACAACAACTCACAGATCACAACTAAGGCACTAATAGACACCCTCAACCAGGCAGGGACAAAGGTATCCAGACCAACCGCCCAGCGAATACGGACCTGCATAGAAGTCTTCATGGATGCAGGCCCGGGAAGATACTACTTCTTAGGCAGCGAAATCAGAAGGCTCGTGTGGCCTTTGCTCGAGCTCACCTAGATGAATATCCTAACTTTTGGTTATCGATCCTGTGGTCTAATGAGACAAAAACAGTTGTGCGGTCAAATGGATGGTGCTTACGTGTGGCAACAGAAAGGTGACGCATACAACTCAAATAACATGGTCCCAACCATCAAGCACGAAGATGCTTCTCTGCTAGTGGCACCGGGAATCTTGAGAAAAGATGATTTCATCAAGATCCTGGACGAAAACCTGCAGGAGTCTGCTGAGAAACTCCACCTGGGACAGGATTGGACATACCAGCAGGACAACGATCCCAAGCATACGGCCAAGGCAGTCAAGCAGTGGTTCAAGGACATTGATGTTCTGAAGTGGCCAGGTCAAAGTCCTGACCTGAATCCCATAGAGAATCTGTGGAGGGAGCTAAAGACCTGAGTGATAGGAGACCATCCAACATGACACAGCTTGAGGCTTTCAGAAAGGAAGAGTGGGCAAATATCCTACAGGAGATGTGTAGAAAGCTTGTAGACACTTACAAGAACCGTTTGGAGCAGTCATAAAAAACAAAGGCTATTCTATTGATTACCAAAAAGAACTTTGGACTAAATTAGGGTATGAATAATTCTGAATTTTTTGAAAATCTGTCACTTAAATTTCTTTAAATGTCACATGTTGTTATTCTTTCAGTTGTTGGTCACATATTAATCATAAGTAAGCTTGACAAAACTCATTCATTAAAGAACATGGCTCAAAATACTCTCAAACTGGCAAGAGTAAAATTTGGAGCACAACTGTATATATGGGTGCACATGGTCAGTATCACCATCATTTTGACATTCCTATTTACAAGTCTCTGGAAGAGGAATAACTGCCAACATCAGACCAGTTGTTGAGCGTCCTTTTTTTTTCGGGTGGGGAGGGAGTTTTTTTTTTTTCCTACCTCTCATCGAGTTTTGTTGACATGTAAAAATATAAAATAAAGACTACTTTCTTCTCAAAATGGTTGTATTTCTTCACAATACTAGGCATCCTTCTATATTAATGCCAAAACTCTCAAAAGCCAGCGAAAAACGTCGCAATGCACATGCACTGCTTCACAGTGCCAAACTTTGAATGTAAAAAGATAGTTTTTATTAATTTGTTAAAAATGTGTTTGTATAGTCAGGCGGGGACGCTCAAGAACTTTTTTTTAAAATCTGGCCTTACAGACATGGATGAAGCAGCTTGCCTTCATGTAAGTTTAAGAACAATCTTGAAAAGGGGTCACTTCACCAAGTTGTGACACAATTTGTGACAGTGTTCTCTGTTGTAAAAGAAAATTTCAAGCCATTACACCGAAGAGACTTAGCACAACCGAGTCAATATCAGACTTTATAAACATACCTGGCTGCATTTATGTAGTCTTTACGATGTTCCAGCAGAAATTCCTTGAGTTTAGTGATTGTATTAATCTGTATGCATGGTGGAAACAAGTGTACAGGTTCTAAGTATTAATTCACATGCATTAGGGCATAACACACTGCCTGCATCATGGTTCATGGTGATTGGGGACTTGATGTGATGTATTCAAAAGATTTTTGCTAATAACTGCAGAGTGGTGCATGGTGTAACTAACAGAGGTCACAGACACCCAAGATGATTGACTGTACAGAGTAAATAGAACACCCCCCACCATGTTCTTTTTGTAAAAATACCCTCGTACGCAGACTTCACTTCATGATGACATCAAGTACAGTGGGACTAATTGCAGAATACCCCGCAACCACGTCCCTTTTCTAAAAAAAATCTGGTACCCAGAATTCACTTCACAGCGTAATATTTCAATAAAAAAAAAATACTAATAAGTCAAACAGGGTAACTAACGTACAGCAACAGTAACAATCATGAATAGTGCAAATCAGATCATCCTAACCCTAACCCCTGCCCATAGTTTTAAATTCCCAACACCATACGTCTACCAATAACTTCATTCTTAAGTTGTTTATGTATGCGATGTTAGCAACATAATGACAGTATCAAAAATTATGTTTAGTGCAGTCTACTTTTTAACTAACACACTTGCCATTTTATGACTGATCTGGTACCACTGTACGGAGCAATTCCAGAATACCCGTCCACCACGTCCCTTCCCTAAAAATACCTCTCGTACCTAGCCTTCACATCACAGTGATGTTAATTACAAGGGTGCCAGACTAGTAATAAAATGGCGAATGGACGGGTATTTTGAAGTTTAGCTAAAAAAAGGAGCAATTCGAGAATAGCTGTCTACCACAACCCTTTTCTAAAAATACCTCTTGTACCCAACCTTCACATTACAGTGATGTCAGTTACAAAGGGTACCACACTAAATTTAATAAAATGGCAAATGGACGGGTATGCTGGACTGGAGTTTAGCCCCCAACAAATTGTGGCAGTCATTTCATCAACACTGTAGGGGTCTAGGCCCCTATATTTACTCTCTAGATGTTGATTACCGGTAATTACAAATAAAAGCAATCCCGAGTTTTAGTTCCTATATAAATCCCTTGAGGCCATTGCCCGAGGCGTATGTGTTGTTGTTAACTTAAACACCCTGCCACCAATAGAGGACGCTATATAACCATGACTTCAAGAAACTCACCACTTCTCGGGATTTGATTGAAAATTCTGTCTTGTGTTTGGCATGACTCAGTATCGAACTATGGCTAGAATCTTTGCCGCCGTCGCGACCTTTGTTTCTTGTACGGACTGTTCTTACAACGGCTTTAAAAAACGACGTAATATCGGTAGACATGATGATTGCAACTGTACGGTACGGCAGACCTCACTCACGCGTGGCATAGTATACCAACACTACGTACACACGTACACGCACACAAGCACAACAACTATATAATGCATAAACAGCTGTGACGTACTACAATGGCGGAGGACTTTCCCATGGACTTTCCCTTTAAAAAATAAAAAATAATTTCAATTCTTAGGTTCTGTAATACATAATGCATGTTTCGTCTATGCACAGACCTGTTTCTTCTTTCCAGGTCTATATCTAGGGTTTTTGTGTGCACGCGTGCGCGTACGCGTAAGCTGAACCTAAAAACAGTGACACGTGTTACCGAATAACGTTGCGTATTTGATGTAAGGTCAGGGGTCATAATTTTAGTAAACAAGCAAGATGTCGACGAATAATTTGCAGGCGCAAGCTCTTGCCAGTGAAATCATTACTTACGATCTGAAGATCAATGGCCTAATTCAGGTAATGTTGTTGTAGCCGAAATAACACATATCTCAATGTAGACCTCGGGCCTATGTTTACAAAGTCATCAGACATCAGTGAGCACCGAGCAAGCTTGAAACTTGGGCGTCGAATTCATGATTCAAACTTAGTCAAACTAGTACTAGTAAGGGCCTAGCTAACGGCCTGGTACTAGCAGCACTGTAGTACTACTACTAGTACTAGTACTACTACGGTAGTAGTAGTGACTTGCATTTTGCAAGTTGCAGCCAAAGTTTAAGTTGCGCTTGCCCTTGCTGGAGAAAATTGGGTGGCGAGCATGGTGCTGCCCATTTCATACTCAGTGTCACGTTGGGCTAAGGCCAATTAAAATATATATCATGTTTCTCATCACTGTATCTGAAAAAAAATTGGCGAGTAGGGCATTTTATATTTTATATTTTTTGAGACGAGATCG
>JAVCKS010004273.1:2131-14086 GCA_032273685.1 Pteraster tesselatus | reverse complement strand
AGCAGCAGCAGCAGCAGCAGCAGCAGCAGCAGCATCAGCATCAGCAGCAGTGGTAGTAGCAGCAGCAGCAGCAGCAGCAGCATCTACAACATTACAACAACAGCAGTAGCAGCAGCAGCAGTAGCAGTAGCAGCAGCAGCGGCCCCAAAGCCTGCAGCAAGCACAACAACGACCACAACTACTAAACGGCAACAATATCTTCTCAAAGATAATTCGTTTACGTATGTAAGTATCGTCCACAAGTCATCTGAGTTTGCGTTGCCGTAAGCTCTCTCAGTCAGGTAGTAGTGAAGGCCATCTTTGAAGACTTCTTCTGTCAGAATATTGTCCAACATACGGATGATGGATGCGCCCTATGAGGAAATCACAAAATCACAATCATCAGTTCACTAGCTTTGTGTTCATTATGGATGTTACGCATAGTCGAGACCCTAACGATTATTTGTCTGAACATTTTGTCTCTTTTTACAATTTGTAACTTTGACTGTCTAGTGCCGTGTGAGCTGATTATATTATTATGTCCACTCGCAGCCCGCGCAAATATTTGTCTCTAGTTAAGAATGACCTTTTGGTAGGAGATTGAATCGAAGATTTCGTTGATTTCCGAAGGAGCCCCGACGGGTATCCTGACCGGGTGAGACGTGCCCAGTGCATCCTCTGTGAAGACTGGTTGGAGGTCCTCCACGAGGAATTGTAATTTCTGATCAGAGTTTCAGGAGCGAAAAATAAACAAAATGCGAATCATAATGTAGGTGGGCCCAATAAGTCAAGAAACATGAGGCAACTGGAACACGATGGGGGTTACAGTTGGACAAGGACGAACCTTAAATTAAAACCATTAGAATCTGTTCCATCTGTCTCGGGAATTCTTGGGGTTAGAGGTGGGGGAAAGGGTGCAAAAGCGTATACACATTGTTGAACAACTGTCGATGATGTTGAACAACAGTGTTACTGCAAATGCGAGACACGTCTTATAAAATATAAGGATGAAGAGTTGACGAGCAAATACATGGCAACTATCCATGGATGGAATTGTTTATGCCGTATATAATTTTAAAGCAAATAATTTTAAAGGGCAAACCTAGGCCAGTACAAAACAATATTTTTTCCACAATATTACTGCATGTGTTTGAATCCCGTATTATTATAGTCGCATACCATTTGCCAACCCGGCTCAACTTTGTCAACTCCGAGGTATTCCACGTAAGAGGCAAATCCCTCATTCAGCCAGAGGTCGTCCCACCACTCCGGGGTAACAAGATTCCCAAACCACTGCATCCAGAAAAGGAAATATTATTTTCTGATTTAGAAACAAAAATAATTACAAATAAAAAATAAACGAGTTGATTCCGCTAAACAAACGAATATATTTAGTTTTCGTGAGCTGATACAATTGAGTTGCTTACCACAAGTGTCTGTATCGTCAATTGATAAAGACATGTGTTCACCAAAACGGTCTGTGTCGTCAGCTAATACATTCTTCACCACAAAGGTCTGTACCAGGTGATGGATTCATATTGTCTGGCAAACCCGTAAGGGACTGTTTTGTGAGCGGTCACGGTTTCATCTGACGACCGAGGATTTGTCTTAGCCTCCATGGGCTACGGCCAAGCTTTTTTACCACTTAAAGGGGCAAATTATAAGGGGGGCCCCTTGAAGAGTGTACCAGAATGTTGAAAATCCTCACGGCTCACCTTTAGGATATGTTTTGTTATTTGAAAGTCTCAAATTTTACTCTCAAACATGAAAACGAGGCTGAATGAAAAATGACGCCGAAATAACACAGAATAATTCCAGGATATCAATGACGCTATTTGATCACGTGATTAAGGCAATATACCCGCCCCGTTGGCATTGCTATCACTTGCGAAAATGAAATAGCATTTGTCCGAGTGGTAAGAAATGTTGAGGTCTTGGCCCACGGACTGATCTTAGTTTGTGAGCGTTCTTGACAACGACATACCTGATGGGCTAACTCGTGGGATACCACGACCGCCACTCGCTGCTTGTTGCTAGCCGAGTTAATGATGGGGTCGTACAGGAGGGCCGTCTCGCGGTACAGGATCAAGCCCCAGTTCTCCATGGCGCCGGCCGAGAAATCGGGGATTGCCATCATGTCTAGACAACGACAAACAAGTCAACCGAATAGCTGGGTGTATAAGAACGGGTCCGCAAGCCATTCTTCCATACACGCTTGTGTTTACACATTCAATAAAGGCCGCATTATAGAACCACGGGGTGCATTTGTGGAAAAACTCAGTCTGTCGAAAATTGTGAACTTTGATCCTGTTCATATACGGATATTCCATTCTTTGGATTGATTTTACAATAATGTACATGGTTTTAATAAATTACAGCGTGATTTTGAATTAACTCTACACCGGGTGTAGCCCATTGACTGAAAGGTTTACAACTTGGACCTGGTTTGATTTATTTAGCGAGTCCCTGACTCATGCCAACTAGTTCCGATACTCGGCTGTGACTATAGGATTCCTTGAATTGGCTCTCGGGTATCTTCTCTTCAAATTATTTTAGTTTGCTGGGAGTTGACGCTGTTTTTAACCACGACTCCTGGTGAGCATGCATCGTGGGGGGAAGAAGTTAGGGTTCTGAATGGTGGGGGGTAGCCATGGAGACCCCGGGAAACCCACGGGGTTAGGCAGGGACCGAAACCCAGTTCGCACGTTGACACCAGCGGGATGTGTACCCGGGGCCTATAGTGGCGAAAGCGAGGCGAAGAGAGAAAAGAACCAATGCGCCACCAGTCTCATTCAAGTCTTACGAGCGTTGAAATTGCACGAGGATTGTGTTTCGACTTTCTAGTTGTTATGTCTAGGCCTGTAGCCTGCGTGGGTTTTAATTTTAAATCTGCAAGATAACCAGAACTGGGACGTTTAAAGCTTAGGCCTCATATACACTTATTCTATTTACAGGCCTAGATACCGCCTATAGCTATAAGGTACAATACAGACCTTGTTTCTCTAGTGGGTAGTCGAAGTCAAAATATTCTTCGAAGTACGTTAAAATCTCGATGCCAACCCCCAGGGCGTATTCCGTGTTGGCTACTGCCTCGGGCCGTGCCCACACCCTGAACTACAGAGCACATGTTAAGAGCAAACAAAACAATAATCCATTACATTTAGGAGACAAACTTGGGGGTATGTAGGAAATAGGGGAAGATTACGTTCAAGTTGGATCATATGGGTTTGGTCTTTGACGTTGGACATGCATACATGTTCCGATATCTGTTGAGCACACAATCAGTAATTGACCATTTTAGTCAGCTTTGCGACATGGCACGCGCCCTCTGTCAATTAGGTCCGATACCAGTTGGAGCACATTGGGCACGCATGCACGCAGATAGGCGGGTACAGAGGTTTGCTTATTTACGTGCTAGATTAAAGTCACGACTACCCCACAGTATGCATATGTTCCGTCAAATTCCTTTAGATTAAAAACAATAAGACTCTCGAGCTCATTACCAGAACCCCATTCAAGGTGGTTGCTTGCTGGAACTCAAAATCGCTGACCACAAACGCCAGCAGGTACGTGGACATCTTGTTGACCAACTTGAAGCTCGTCTCGACCCAGCGCCCGTCTGCGCCGATGGGCGCGCCGATTTCGCGTTCGATGCCGTTGGACAGGGCCGTCATGTTGGGCCGGTGGGTGATCTGGACGTCGAAGACCGCCTTGAAGGCCGGCTCGTCGAAGCACGGCAGGGCCCGCCTCGCGTCCGTGGGTTGCATCTGGGTCGTTGCTATCCACCTGAAGTCATTCAACCATTCACATTTACCGCATGGGTGTTATGGGGGGGGGGGGGCGAGTCTGTTAGGCTAGGCCCCTTCACTTTGATTTTCGATCGAAAGTGTGAAACAGCATTATACAAATCATAAGCGACAAGGACATTTAAATCCTAAAGTGCCAACACGTACATTGGGGTTTCAGGCTCCTAACTTGACCTCTTGGGGTTTCCAACTCTAAAACTGTAACGTCTTCCAACACGGGTCTGTACCATGATACAGACCCTTGTGGTAAGCAGTAGTTGTACTTTTCAGTCCATCGAATGAAACGACACAAGCCGGCATCGACCTTATTCAAACCCGACTTATAATTCAGTACATGTATTATGAGAGAAAACCAGTAAGCCTTATTCACGCGTATTTTTAGCTGCAACTATAAAAGTATAGCTCTATAGCTCGCTCTATCGGTTGGTCGGTCGGTCGGTCGGTCGGTCAATAGGTCAATATGTGGGTCAACAAACGTTTCTTAGGAGGAGTGCAGCATTTGTAGCTGCTGGGCGCAGCTATTGCGAATTCGCACTTGCTATCTCGTGGTTTAGGATATACATGTTGCTCGTATTCAAATGGCATATATAAAGTACATGTATTTTGCTTGGTTGTAGCCCTATGTAGTTTGCGTTGTACGCATCACCAGAGATCCTCGAACAAAATGAGATTCGTATGCTTTCAGGTTACTAATTGTCAGTGTTGTACAAGAACGTTTTACAAAGTTGATTTAATGATTATAAATAGTATTGTTGTTATTATATTAAGCGAATATTATTGTGTAGAGTAAACAGTGTTACGGCAAAGGTCGTTTTGCCAATGGTGATCGGTAGTATACGGTAACTGACAACGTTTTTATCAGTGTACAACACGATACTACCCCAGAGGTCAAGTGATGTTTTTTTCAATCACAAATATTGGCTCCCAAAATTAAACCCGAAAACCGTTAAGGGGGATCTCTACCGTGGCTCTCGGGTGACATCGCATATATATCAACCAAGATGGTGACCTGGTTTTATTATCAATGTTATCAACAGCGTGGAGATATCGCAGATTGTTCCTTTCGTGTACTAAGCATACATACGTTCGCCGCTCTCAATTGCAACTAGTGTTGATGTGTTATAAGTTATTAACAACAGCCCAAACTGTTCCTTTCAATGCTATCTCTACTAGTGTTGATATGTTATCTGCTACACAGTCCAAACATCAATGCTTTCGCGCAGCATGCATCGTGCTCCATGATAGCCGATACTGTACTGACTCGGCGCAAAATCGGCGCCATCTTGGGGAGCAACTAAACAACAAGAAACAAAGGGTCTATAGAATACGTGTGCAATATATTATAGTACAACACGTACATATCGCACGTAGGCAGTCACGCATGCAGTCATGTTTACATGCGGATTCGGATTAACCCGTTCGTACGCCCGTGATTGTAAACAAAACTGGGATCTGGAAATTTCAGAAATGCAATTGCTAGGCAGATTTTTCCCACGTAGGCACCTAATTGTCAGTAGGCACAGTGTCTACTGCGGCTGGACATTACCCAAAATGACATGATTGTAGGAAACGGTTCTGTCAGAGCGTCCACAATTTAACACTCACAAAGAACAAGCAAATATTCGCTTAGAAATCTTCTTACACGAAAAGGAACTGACTTAGTGTGTGTACATAACACAGATTCGATCAAAGAGCCAAACATACATTTCGATTTCAGTAAACCTTTAAACTCAGCCCAACATTGTTTCACAGTGTAATAACATATGGCAGACTCTCATAATCAGCATGACTTGTTTAAACATGTTGCGCTTTCGTATTGTTTTGGAAGGGTTGGTAGCTCCGAGAACGAGCCGACCTGGTCCGTTCTCGACGTTTCGAAGGGTGGGCTCTTGGCGTCGTCAGCCAGCGTATTTGCCAAATAAGAGATCACCACACATGGTGTACCTCGTACCACCTAGCGGCTAGACATAATGCGTTGTCCGGTATGCAACATTTCTAAAGAACGAAAACGGCAAGCAGGGACCTACTGACACTCCATGATCCCTAAAGCCCACACAACGATGTTTCAATTAGGCATTATCCCAGCGGTTGATATGACCCCGAGTCTGTTTTAACAATCATTGGCTCGATCCCATACCAACCTTGCAGTTACATTCGTCGTAACCCCACATCGCACTGCACGTTCTAATACAGGGGGAAGTCCCCGGTACAAGTTCTGTTTTTACGATCAAAGTGAAAAGCTAGTCTGGAAACTTTCCGAACTGTGGTTATTTTCCAAGATGTTTGAGTAAATTAAAACCGTCAGATAGAAATAGTCGTGGCTTTTTTGTACAGTTTCAACCAAACGTGTATAGGGGTAGGTTAGTGGTAGTGGGTTAGTGGTAGTTTAGTGGTAGTGGGTTAGTGGTAGGTTAGTGAAAGTGGTAGGTTAGTGGTAGCCTGGTAGGTTAGTGGTAGGTTAGTGGTAGTGGTGGGTTAGTGGTAGTGGTAGGTTAGTGGTAGTGGTAGGTTAGTGGTACTGGTAGGCTAGTGGTACTGGTAGGTTAGTGGTAGTGGTAGGTTGGTGGTAGTGGTAGGCTAGTGGTAGTGGGAGGTTCGTGGTAGTGGTAGGTTAGTGAAAGTGGTAGGTTAGTGGTAGCCTGGTAGGTTAGTGGTAGGTTAGTGGTAGTGGTGGGTTAGTGGTAGTGGTAGGTTAGTGGTAGTGGTAGGTTAGTGGTACTGGTAGGCTAGTGGTACTGGTAGGTTAGTGGTAGTGGTAGGTTGGTGGTAGTGGTAGGCTAGTGGTAGTGGGAGGTTCGTGGTAGTGGTAGGTTAGTGGTAGTGGTAGGTTAGTGGTAGTGACAGGTTAGTGGTAGTGGTAGGTTAGTGGTACTGGTAGGCTAGTGGTACTTGTAGGTTAGTGGTACTGGTAGGTTAGTGGTACTGGTAGGTTAGTGGTAGTGGTAGGTTAGTGATTGGTCTTAACATGGATCGATAGAGCATTGGGAATATGCATACATATGTAGACCTTTCGTGAGTTGCTCTATCATAACCAAGACTGTCCCACAAGATGGCCACTGAGATGGTGGTTTATTGTGATAGTAATGGATGTGAACCCACGATTAATATCCCGTTTGTCATAAATTCGTTAACTGGATCGATTCAGTTATTGGTCTATGTATTTTAACGATTGTGACGTATTGAAGTAAATCGAGTTGGTGGATGAAACCTAGATAACGAACCGGTCGTGCTGTGATGTAAATTCTACATTTCTTTCTCCCGACTGCCTGTGCCGTCGTTATTCGAATCAAACCAGGACCGCAATTGTTTTTAAAGAAGAACAAGTGGAACCCCGCGGTCACATGCTGTCCTCGCTTCAGATATGTCAGAGGTCATGACATTTCAGAAGAATGTGAACAATTTATTTATTATTACGACACCTGCGAGGAAGGTTACTGCGCTAAAGTCGTGGACTGACAGCAACTCAAAGTGTGCTAAGTGTTTTCAAAATCGCAAGCCAAGCCTAAATTGTCTGCCTTTAAATACCAGCTGTATCCTGTTGTGCTATTTCAAACGAAATCATATTAGATTTAGCTTTAGGTTAAAGCCTTGAAAGAGGCTACCAACTTGGGATGATTTCCACCCGTTACGTTGGTAACCGCATCTATTGTTGTGTTACTATGACTCTTAGTAACATTGTTGTATTTTAATATTTAAAACGGTAGTATTACCTTTTGTACTAATTTCAACACAACTGCAGATGCACTAACAATAGAGACTAATAGGATGTACATTTCCTGACGGGACGGGGAGACTGTAGCCACTTTGGACTAACCCCGTTTTTAGTTGTACACGACCCCCCGAACACCAAAGCCTCGTCGTCCTCCAATAGATCACCTTAAATTACGATCATGTGAGACAGACATTTTTGCCTGTTGTTCATCTACGCATGGAGTCCTCCATGATCTACGCATCCCTCTGAGTGGAGACGGTTGTTTATGCGTGTGCTCTTCCACGGAAGCGGGTCAATATAGGTAATTGGCCCGACAATAATACGGTGACGGTTTTGGAGCTGGGGGAAAGCCCAAGAGATCGGGGAGGACACAGTCGAAGCTGGAACCTCCTACTCGAAGACAAGTTAAAGTATATACCAGTACAAGGCGGTGGCTGATAATACAGTTATATAGACCACGCGGTACCGTATCACAGGCAGAATACGTTACGGTTTTTATGAATATGGGAGGAAAGTCCTTGAAGAACCCGGGAAGCCCACGAGGTCAGGCAGTTCATATGTTGGCACCCTCGACGGGGTGTACATGGGGCCACCCAGCGCTCAAGGCAAGGAAAGTATCGCTGCCTCGAACTTCTTTTAATTGTTGATTACATTATAATAATAACTATACACATTGTGACAATCAGCATGCAATAGGAGACATGAAATAATCTTGGTTTATAGAGGTCTATATTTTGATCATGTCTGATACCGCTTGCTTATCGTATTGGATTAGGACGGTGATTTCTCAAGACTAGGGATTACAAACCTTGTTTCTCCGCTGGTCGTTGTGTAACTGCTTCTGTAGAACCCATACAGTTTCTCATTCAGTTCGCCCGAATACGAAATGTGGATCTCGTAGTCCTTGTTCTTAGTCATCGTCTCCTTGAGTATGATCACCAAGAACTCGTACTCGAGCACGTACTCGTAACTCTCAAACAAGTTCGGCGAGTCCAGACCGTCGGACAGCGACCGGACGATCGGGCTCCCGTGGATCGTCAGGTTCTTGCTGTGCATCGTGATGTTACTGGTGGGCCGGACGCACGCCACCTTGATGGTCACGTCCCCGTCGAAGGTGAACCGTCTGCTCAGTTTGGAGTCGAGAGCGTCGTCTTCGGTCAGGTACGGCTGGAGGGAGAGACCGTAGCGGTCCGGGAGCACGTCCCCGGACAGCCGGCCTGCCCACGGCTCGGCCTGTTGGGTAAATCCCACTTTCTTGTCGATCGTGGCGGGTCCCTTAGCCTTCTGCACGGCGGGGTCCACGGCGGGGTCCACGGCGGGGCTCTCCTCCTCGATCTGCAGATTGACGGCGACCGCTGCGTTTTCTTCGGCAATATCCGTGCAGCGGTCCGGCACGTAATAGGCCAGGAGTCCCACTCCGGTGATTAGAATACACGCCGTGATGAAGATGAATAACATCTGTGCATGACTGCAGTACATCCCCTTGCGAGCCGGCTTGTTGGACTCCTTGTCGATCTCTAAAGTTCCGTCCATGCCCATGGTGACTGTGACTTTTTTCACGCTTCCTATAGGAACAAAACAGATCGTCAGGAATTAACGGAATTAAAGAACCAACCGGTGGATAACGTTTACCAGACTAAAACGGATTGCGCCGAGGAACTCAGAGCTCAGAACGCACCGGCCACTAGCGGCTTCAACGAACCCAAAACCGAGAATGATAACTCACACACAAATCGGTAGCGGGCTCAATCGGTGAGATTACGATGCATGTACGGGGAACGCGAGGGAACCTACCAAGAAGCAAGTTTGGAAATTGGCACCCGGTGACTGCTGACCCCGATCGCAATATGTGGCATCTACTGAGAAGGACGCCTCGGCCGTTCGCCTAAGCTTTTCCGTGCCACTCTGGTGCCGGTACAGACCGCCGACTGCCACCGCCGGGGTGTGTGAGATTAGACATTGGACTCGAAAGAAGATACGATGGAATGCCCCATCTTGTCTTAAAGGTGCTTACGGCGGCGGATTTGTTTATAATATTTTATATTGTTTCACGGGTCGCACAGAGTTACGAGTGAACATGAAGCCTACCTGTTGAATTACAAAAACAGTACTGAAACTCATTTATTATCAAGTTACTTTGGAAACGATAGCCCGGTTGATTATATTTCCACACTACAAATTGTAAAGTAATATTATCGTAGAAATAGACTCCGAATCCAACTGACAATAGTACATTTATATTTAAGAAATAAATTTGCGAGAAAATATAAAGTGAGCTGGTGAAGTTTCATACAAAACAAACAAAATGTATCGAAACACTATTGAAGCGATTCCTTCTATTCTGGCAATTTATGTAAATTAAGAAACTGCCCAAAATATGATTAGATGTAACTAATAGAGGAATGAACAGCTATCCTAGAAAAACATTGTTGCACCAAAGTAATTAAAATGCTTTAATATTAATAGAATCTTCTATTTGATTATGATAACCTGTGACCTGACACAAAACAATTTCAAATTCATCGGTCATGTTATAGTTTTATCGCTCACGCCGTAGATGCACTCCGCACAGGCGGCACACGGGTAAGTACATATAGGTGCGTGTTGACTACACTATGCAGCAAACTAGTACGCAAACACGGTGAATGGAAAAGTTTGTTTTATGATAATCATCGTAAAGGTCGTGTTCGATTACAGAGGGGTTTCAGTACTTGGTATCAGCATGGAGGGAAGGTATAGGGTGGGTATCCGACTACAACTGTAGATTAAAGGTAACTTAATGTGTATAATGTAGTCGGTGTCCGCCTTGGATCGACCCCAAAAAGGGTCAAATAAGTGGGGAGGTAGTCGAAACATAACAATTCTAAAACTTTACTTCATTTCGACACCCCCCCCCCCAATCGTCATTGTATAACTCGTACAATTGATATGAAGTCTGCTAACTGCATGACCTTCGGCACCCCGCGTGTTCATTTCGCGACTCTAGTCGGTAAGAAGGGATCGAGCTGACGCGGGCTATAGCGCCCTCATCGGTTTTTGGTAATCAACTCGCACGAGGCTAGCTTGAGTACTAATGTACTCAGTCTGTTATTGGTTGCTCTTGCAGTCACTTTCACTCGAGACTCCCAAGATGGCGGCTGCTGGTCACCGAACCGTATATTTATCACAAGGCAGCCATCTTGGTTGTAGGTGTACGTGGTCTTTTGGTCGCTAACCATACGACCAAGAGCAATATCCCCTACACGGTGGCTGTTTGTCGATGGCGCGCGCGCTTTCTTCATATCAGGCGGTCATCTTCAACAATAAATACAACCAGTTAGCATTGCTTGTAAGACCGCATCAACCGCCATAAATACCGATGTTCTCCAATGCACTACCACTATACAACATTACGAGAATTTCACAAGCAACGAACATTGCGCGACGCATACTCCTGGCAGTATATAGGGAACAATAAGAAATCCCAGCTCTGTTCAAACCAAACAAAGCCAGCGAATTTAAAAACAAAATAATATGGCGTCGTCCGTAAACTGGGCAGAATAATTTATAAAAACTGTACAACCTTTTTAATGAACTTTTACGAATTATTTATTGAAATATGTATAATTGGCTTGGTATACAAGCAATGTTGTTCTCTAATGATAGTATGTTCATTTAAAGGGGCACTGTCCAATCGGTACATTATGACCCGAGGGCGGTCCCTAGTTTAATCTACAGGGAGCCTTTAAGACTTTGGCTGTGTAGTAACATTATTGTGTACTGTACGTACACTTACTTGCCCCTTTCGTTAATCACAGCCCGATCGTGGGCCCCATCCCCTTCCCGGTGAGTTTCACACCATCGCAATGAAGCAGCAACCTATCATCATAAGACTAAACTGTGCATCAGAGGTCAGGGGCATCCATTTTAGTTGGCGCTAAAGGCGAAAGAAACACCGCTCGGCCGCATGCCCAAATACAAATAGACTAAACGTGTTTACGGTGTAGATACATATAATCAGAAGGTAAACAGATGGCCCACCCGCATGATGTCACTGGCCGGCCCTGTGTACATTTGGGCTTGAACCGACTGTACCACACCTTTAACCCACCCATTGGGTCACCAGACCGGCCGGCTATCCGGCCGGACATATATTCTACGGTGAGTCATCACTATACTGCGGATGAAGAGGAGAACTTGTCACGCCTGGTGAGAGGGCTTATAACTTTGTAAGACCGATTTAGAGGAAAATCTTGTAACACAGCCAAGCAGAGCTTACGTACTACAATAACGTTCTTATACGACTGTCACTTATTTGCATCGATTTGCCAATGTTTTACATTCTTAGTAGGAGGTTTTCAGTGATGAAAGTTAGCGAATCAAGCTTAACCTTAAAAGTGTCGTGTTTTGGACGCGCCAGCCCTCTCGTGACTCTCAATGAGATTTGTGTAAACCCGCCGGAAACACTCGGCTTTCTAT
>JAVCKS010004263.1:0-15991 GCA_032273685.1 Pteraster tesselatus | reverse complement strand
GTGATTTCCGTGATCACGCTGAAAATTTTAACTCATGCACATCTGTATGCTATCTTTCCACTTAAATGTTTTTATTTTCCTGTAAGTTTTTCCTGTAACAGTATCACTTGGTTACCAGTGCACCGATAGGCTCGCCTTTATCTTGTTGATTGTTCAGTGTAATTCCAAACTGGTTACCCTTAGAAAAGGGAGATCTTTACCAAGGGCCTATACATTGTTATGATTTCACCTCTGACCTTGCACTGCTTGCTTTGACTTTTGCCCTCTTTTCTGCCTGTTCTCTTTGTCTCATCAATTCTAACTCCCGTTCATCTTTCTGACGTTCGCTAGCCAAGCGAGCTTCACCCGCTGTAGCCACCTGTTCTGGTGTCTAGCAACACAAACATACACAGTGATTGATTGTACAAATTACTCTCATAGATTGGAGTCTCATTTCTAACTCATCTGAACTTATCAAAACTATTTTGTTGGTTTTGAAAAGTCCAAAGTTTAAATCTGTGCCTAACACTTATGGTAATGCCTCTACTTCTTTAAATGATTCAAATACAATCTCAGGCCAACTAGAGATTTTTCCAGCCCACGATCTTACTGGTCTTGCCAGTAAGATCGTCAATTTGCCAGTGCACATTCAACGCACACACCCACATATTTTGTGTGTCCACTTCCACACACGTGTTGATTACTGTTCCACTTCCAAGCACGGTTTCTATTACATTTCGGACCCAAATTCACCCCAAATTTCCCTTTTTATTCTAAAAGATATTTCCCCAAGAAAGTAGTCTGAAACTACGGCGTGCATGCCACTGGTAACCCTGGTCCAATAGAAGGGAAGGTGTTATTTACAAACGAACAAATCAAATTAGACAGAATTATAGTACAGACTAAGAAAACTTGCCGAGCTATCACATGATATAATGCCCAAAGTGTATTCACTCAACAACATTAACGATTTTGTTGGCACAAATGACGCAACTAAAAACAAACGCACTTTATTTGAATCGGTGATCAATTTGCACTCAAAAGGCTTCATGCGCATGTTCGCGGGCTGCATTTTGTTTGTGTGCCAAAGCGGCTTATGCTAAAATAGGATAACAATGACGATATGCTGACCAGAGAGTGACTATATTTTGGGTTGTCTAATATAAAATGCTGCATGTTTCAGAGTTAATCTCTTCCATATCTACTAATAACTTTACCTGCTCTCGAAACATAAGCGAAATAATTTCTACTGCATGCATACACCATTGTTGCTCAGCTTCGGAGCTGGCTATGTATAGGATGAGTTTGTCCATTCCTGTGATGTTGAGAGCCCACAGCACTTGGTCATGGACACTAGCGTCATCATCAGTACGCTAATCAACACAAAACGAATAGGTATAATAGGTAGCACCTGTAAACCACTTAGGACTGGCCATTTTGTGCGGCAGTACTTTGCTCCCCTGATGACATGCATGGGTAGACCTTTTCTCCTACCTCAAAGAAGCATTGAGGGACTGGTGCCACAACATGTCCGTTATTCAATAGACTACACACACAGTATAAGATATACACCAGTGACGGGTTCGATTTTTTTGCTTTGCAACAAACTTTGTCACAGTGAGTTACAATTATGCATAGCGGAGTTTTGGCTCCACAAGATTGCTCAGCACCACACTCCTACTAATAACACAGTTCTTGAGTGATTGGATTGAATGAGGCGTAATAGTTGGTTTATCCAATTATATACATTTGTACCTTTTCATAGTTGGGATCAGCAGGAATGTGAAGGATATTTCTAAGCAGAAGAAGAATCCGCTCCATCAGTATAGTATGGTCTTCATGACGTGTGTCCCAATCCTATGAATTTAATGCAGACAATTAGAGAGGTGCCTAACGACACTTGAAGGCAAATTCCAGAATGAAGATGTTGATAACATGCGATTCCCTGCCATACCATGGTAAACCATGTACTACCTGCCCTCTGGTAGTGGAGCTAAACTTCCACCCTCCGAGATGGGGTTTTCAGTTTGTAAGTTAGCATTGAGGAATAATAAAGAGAACCAGCGGTAGATGTTGTTTTTCACATGATGAATGATGAGAGCTTCATCTTAATATGCATAAGGATTTACTTTAAATAAGCAAGTGTGGACCAGAAAAGAGGTTCAAAGACAGAAGATTTTGAACGTTTCTAAGGATCGGCTTAGGGGCATATTGTTTCACCCCTATAAATGAATTTAATATCCTTTGTTGACAAGATATACAACTTACCAAATCGAGAAGTTTCTTAAGTTTGCGTGCCAGAAGGGTCATAAAATCCTCATCAGCGAAAGCTTCCTTGTAAGACTGCAGATGGGACAACGTCTCAAGAAAATAGTTCCTGAACATTTTATCCTCTGGAACCTTCTGGAAGCATATTTCTGGTGCTTGGGTCAAGTTCACAAGCAGCCTGTACACAAAATTGTTATAAGGTTTCAAATACCACTGTGGCGAATGTTAAATTTTGATATGCCAACAATGCGGTACAGTTTTTGGACCAACCTTATAGTAGTCTCGAAGAGATCCGTGTCTTTGTGATACTGCTTAATAATATACAGAAGATCATTCTGTAAAATTTGGGTATTGCCGAGCTGTCGGCGAACATCACAAGTTTCATCTTCACGGCGAAGAAAGCGAATCAAGTCCTTGAGTGTCTCTACACAAACAATAAGGTTAAAAACATTTGATTGAGTGTTGAATCAAAGAGTAACATGAGGTAAGATGATGTTTATGTTTACAAAAACCCAACTTTGTGACCTGTCACCACGAAACAAGGATTAGGTCGCACATTGAGAAGTTTGAGATGTTGGTACATGTATTTTAGAAGTTCAGTAAAAAATATACCTTTCTAATGGTATATATGTATAACACTTGGGGGTTTGACCATCAGTATGCACAACAGAGCATGTGAAAGACATGAGATCCACTATGAAGTAAAAATTATAATTACGAGAAAACAGACTTCAAGGAAAAATCACCCAATGATGCAGTGCAGAAAAATGTATGTTCATTTCCATAAAGTTACCTTTTCTAATTATATTATGATAATATAGCTTTAGGATATGCTAGAATAGAAGGTTAACATACATGTAGCTTTGTGCGACTTTATCCTGATTCGTGATGACAGGTTAAATATGTTAAAATGAAATATTCAAAATATTCTACAGTTTGAATAAGTTCGGCCATAAATATATATTTTGTACAAGATTTACTTTCTCCATATTAATTCACATATAAGAAATGTATTATTACCAAGACAATCAGGTTCCTTCTGGTACTTGTTCCCTTCCAGACAACCGAGGGCGCTACACGCTGACAATAACTCAACATTCGTCATAGAATGTACTGTCGACTCCATGTTGATTGAAGAGATCCTTATAAGTTGTTTATGACTGATAGATATGCTGCAGGAACGTACATTACTGGGCCTCCTTAAACTAAACACAAAAGCAAAAGAATTTATTAAATTACAAAATCGCAATAAACAAATTTTTTGTCACAATGCGCCTGCCGTCATGCATGCCGCAATTTTCTTCTAAAATCTATGTACATCCGGGATATTGTGACATAGCGCCTGCACCTCGACTGCCGGCCAGCAGCGCTGCATGTAGCTATCTCCAGCAAACTAACTGTGCTGTTGAGTTTTGGGAACCCGCACTGGTCGTATAATTATTTCCAATGTTTGTACAGGGCTTTTTTAGGCTTCCACACCAAAATCTATGATTTTAATTACACCAGGAGTAGGGAAAAAATACCTGCACAGATTTTCACGAGGTGCAGCCACAACATCACAATTTCCCAGATGTCGCGGACATTTCAAACAACATGGATGCGTGCAGTGTAGTACCGAGTTGCTAGAAATCGTGGGCGTGCATTTCGTTATTGATAACAAAGAATAATATACATGTACTGAGTATAAACTATTGATTATGTATAATTCCAAAATTGTTTTTTAGACTAGATAATACCCCTTTAAGCTGAAAAGGATACATATATATGTATGTACATGTATGTACGTGTATATAGGTTTCTAATGAAATAACAGGTTTCTGAAAATTAAAGGTTAAGATTTAGTGATATGTGACATAATCAAGCGGAATGGGTCACATGTCGGCCCTGATCAAAAATGAGTTGTTCATGCAATGTTAAAGAGGGCATCTTTAGCTTTTAAGAACTGAAACCTCATGTCGATTGGGTGTTTTGTAGTCAAGTTTTATACATTTTTTGAAATACCAGCAAAAAACACTTCTGAGGAAACAGCATTAACGTTTGTTTAATAATGTCAAAATATGTGTCACACTGCTTATCCAATCATTTTTTGTTGTTTTTAAGACATGTCTATAAAATTAAGTTCATAGAACATGTGATAAAGAATAGTTGAAATTCATAAATAATCTCAAAACTGCCCAAAAATACCCCCTGAACTATTTTGACCACACTTTGGCAATCCTCAACATGCGACTCATTCCCCTTGATTGTATCACATGTATTTGCTAAACACAACCATTAAACTGAAGCAGATTAAATAAACAAACACTGATTTTTGTTTAATAAAGCAAAACTATAATCACGTAGGTCACAATTACTAGAGGGCGCTCTGGGGTAACTCTTACCTTTATTTTTGTTTAGCCATTTTGGCTAAAGTCAATAATTTTTTTTAGCCAATTTAAGTTAACTTTAGCCAAAATGGCTAAAGTGAATTTTTTTTTTTTAGCCAATTGAATTTGTCTTTAGCCAAAATTCAAAATTGACTAATAAAACGGTAAAAAACATTTTAGCCAATTTATCATGGTCAGAAATCGATTCATACCCCTTGTATTATGGTATTTAAAGAAGAATTAGGCCTTATAAGCCTAGTACAAATAATAATTTTACTAGTGTGTACATTTTCAATATACTACTGTTCTGGAATTTTATTTCTTGTGTTTTATAACCAAGGAGGTTTTATAGTATAGTATAGTAGTTCAACTACTGGTAAGTGTATTATCAATGAATATACCGCTGTATTTTATTTGGAGATTAAATAAAAAAATGATTGAAATACTGTACACAATACACATAGTTACTTTAGTAGTATAGTGCATGCAGTGACTACGTTGCATAATTGTCGGACAGGCACAGAGCGACAGACACATAATATGATTGACTGTTAAACAGATTTTATTATAACAAATACGAAATATACGAAAACTGTTATCATGATTGGATAACAAATTGAAGTATAACAAAATGGGCTAGCCCGAAGGCAATACCACACGTCAATCAATACCGAAAAAGTTGTGCATACAATAAAGACAAATTACTGAGCAAAAACCTGAAAGTACAGAATGATACTTGATTACTAAAAGGTAAAACTTTATACTGTATTCAATACTACTACAGTTCGCGCGCCACGAACTGGGCCGGCCATGCGCCAGCGCACGCCCGCGACTCGATTTCCTGTCGTGTGGGAAAACTTGGCAGATCTCCCTATCATGCACGCGCATTGGTGAGGAATAATTACAGAACTAAAAATACTGTGGGAATAATGCATGATGCAGCGCGCGCGTGTTCTGTTAAAAATTATTATTCATACCATTTTTGCAAACGTCATGCTATGCATTAAACATTAGCAATCTAATACCCTGACGTTCATATGATCATATCATGAAATGGTGATACATGGCAACCTTTACAAATGCATTCTTATAACTCCTAAGAACAATATAATTGCTGTTGCCATTTTTTATATTGACCTTTAGAGGTCTTTACCAGAGGTCAAAGTTCAACGGTCATTTTAGCATAAAATGCTCCTTTTGAAAGGGTTTGCAGAACGTTTCAAGCCAAGTGAGCATAATATTTGATTGTGAGCTCAGCCATTATATTATTGTTTGCTATAATTATTACATTTAGTGACCTTGAACCGAGGCCAAGTTTTTTAAACTCTTGAGGGCGGTGTTCATAACACTGACAAATGGCAGCTTCCATAAACAGCTAGAGTACGTTGGTGTCCACTGGCCAGTAGTCTGCTTCACATATTCAAGTTATGGTTCCAATCTTCAAGAACAATACACGTAAGTAGAAAGTGGGTACTGCAGAAAGGTTTACCTTGATAAAAAATATAACTTGTTTCACAGATTTTACTAGTTTCAGTGCATTGTGGTTTATGATCAGATTGAGACGCTGTATACGGAATCCTTCTAACAATGGAGGGAGAAAGAAATACCTCTGCTCCCACTGAGATAGCAACTTGGGACACCAATTTCAAGCTCTGCATCAAATGTCAAACGTCTGACAGCAGAAGACTTGTAACAGAGCCATCGTTAGATGCTTATTCAAAATTCTTGACCTTCATTAACAAGCGGGGGCAGTATGGAGATGGTGACTTTCCGGAGATCAGCCGCAGAATGAGTGGAGTGACAGATTCCGAACTTATAGTTTATGGCACCGTACTTGCTACAATGAGACATGCCACAGTGGTCATCTGAAACGTGCCAAGGTACGCTATGAGAAGGCATGTCAGCAGAGAGAGAGCCAACAAATTCAGAAACGACGTGGTCGTCCGTCTATGGACTGTACCCAAAGTGTCCAATCAACCCCTGAGCCTTGTCAAACGGACACACGTTTCACTCGTTCACTGACAGCTCCATTTACCAAGGACATAATAAGCTTCTTCTACCAGGAGGATACTCCTTGCCAAGATGTACATGAAGTGTCCACCTTCAATGCAGGCGAACAGCTACGAAATGCAGTAGAAAAGAGCAACAATAGAACATGGAAAGTTCATCTATGCGCAGCCATTAATGCAGACGATGCTCGTGCCATTGATGTTAAGTACCACTTGGCATGTTGGGTGAAACATGTACAACGTGCACCTACGTGTAAGAGAGACAGGGAAGATGCTGCACATACTCTATTTGCAGATGAAGAAAACGTCGGAATCATTGCATCAGACATTGAACTTATCTGTCTTGTGAAAAGTCTCCTAAAAGATGGCCCAGTTAGCATGGCAGACCTACGCATGACCTACACCAATATTCTTCAGAAGAATGGCGTTAACAGTCAACAGTGTGAACGTGGAATGAAAAAGAAACTCATCTCACACATAGATGACATCCACTTCATGAAACCAAAACGCCGGACTGAGTCAGAACTAGTATTTTCCACAGCCTTGCGGAATGCTGCTATGGAAGAGGTAATGACACATACTGCTGAAACGGATATTCAGCAGCTGTTCCAGAGTGCCTCCATCCATCGAAAAGCAATTGAAGAACAGACAAGACACCCATGGGAGTTCGAAGGCAGTCTTAGTGCTAATGATGCCGAAAAACATGTGCCCAACGCCTTGTATTCTTTCATCAGATGGATACTACAGGGACCAACCCAGAATCTCCAGACTGAAGTGCGTTCAGCATCTATTCACCAAGATGTCTTAACTATCAGTCAAAACAGCATGTACTCTTACAAGTCAAAGCGTCAGGTCACATACAAACCAACGCACATGGATGCACCATTCCGGCATCGGTTAGAATGGCCTCAGCAGCTTGCCGTTGGCATTGCAGTACACCACTCCACCAGAAGTAAGAACTTTGTAGAATTCCTGCATAGTTTTGGCCTTTCTGTAGACTACAGTCGGATCCTGAGGCTGGAGACACAGTTGGCGAGCTCCGTCATAGAGGCCAACCGAGCACAGGGAGCATATCTGCCGTCAACCATGCATATTGGAAGATTCATATTTTTTGCGGTGGACAACAGTGACTTCTACGAAGACACACCAGATGGGAAGAGGACACTTCATGCAACTGCCACTGCACTCTACCAACGACGTGAACATGCTGCAGCTTGAGATAATCAGGAGAACACACGCAAACTGAGGTTACATGGCAAGGCCAGGGACCGTTCTCTAAAAAAACCTGACTACTTCCAATCTTGTCCCCTGCTTTGCACCAAACACAAAGGTTGCCAAATATCCAACGTTTACCATGTTCCAGGCTGGATCAGCCAAGGATGTTCTGAAGCTGTTCCAAGCACAGGACACGATGTGGCTGCTTTGCCGCACCATTGTGCGCACAAATGAACTTGATGGCGTCCAATCCATGGACATCACATTCAGTGAAGAGCTAGAAGACGAACTACTCTCCGATGAACCGCAGCATGCCGACGGTGATGATTCAACAGTCCATGATTCCTCACAAACAGTGGATAACGTCAAATCCATGTTCATCACACGTATGAAAGAGCTAGGAGACAAACTGATGTCCAATGAACATCAGCATAACCACGGTGATGTTTCAGCAGCCTACGATACTAGACAAACAACAAGACCATCAGTCATCAATATCACAAGGCACAACATTCCTACTTGGACTGCGTACAACTCACTCCTAGCCTCTGAAAAACCTGTGACTGAAGTTGCTGCCCTTCCTTTGTTAGCAGCACCGGCCCATGAATGGCAAACACTGTTGACAGTCTTAAAGCAGACACAACAAATCAACTGCATAGTCATGGGACCTAACAAGAAGACGGTGATCACCTTGGACATGGCTCTGTACAAGCGAGCCAAGCAGCTTGAGATGAGTAGGGATGACTGCAAAGGGAAATGGGTGCTAAGACTGGGTGAGATGCACACTGTAATGGCTGCTCTGAGGGCAGCTGGCAATGCCATAGAAGACAGCGGTCTTGATGAAGCTTGGGTTGAGGCGGACATCTATGGTCCCACGACAACAAGACAGATCCTTGAAGCAAAGCACATGAAGAGAGCGTTAGAGGCACACATTACCACAGTTCAAGCCCTATACGACCTTTATGTAGACGAAATTTTTTAAGAACATCCCCACATCAAGGGACCATGCGTTCATTTAGCAGAACTTGTTGACAAAAGCTGTGCTCAACATAACAGGGTGGAGATGATCCGCGAGCAGAAAAACATGTTAGCTGTTCTTGAATTCAACAACGTTCTAGAGACCATGGCACAGTTTGATGAGATGAAGCAAGCCAGCAGTCCACTCTTCAAATTTGTGCGGCGTTACATAAGAATGGTGTTGTTGATATATACATTTATCCGGGCAACCCGTGATGGCTTGTGGGATCTTCATCTAAATTCCCTGGAGGAGTTGTGCAAATACTTTTTTGCACATGACAAGCAGAAATATGCAAGGCTTGTGCCACTCTATCTTGCAGAGATGACTGCACTTGAGACCACCGATCCGGAAATACACAAAGAGTTCATGTCCGGAAACTTCACAGTCAACAAGAACCCAGTACCGTTCTGCGCAGTCGGTGTGGAGCATGCTCTTGAGCACATCAATCGAATCATGAAAGTCACTGGAGGTCTTGTGGGCATTACTCAGAATGCCAGTGCTCGAAAGAGATTTTTCCTGACGGCACCAGAACTAGGCAGGCTTGCAGAAGAAGCACAGCAGATGGCTGGTTTGTCAACAGCAAAACGGACAGAACATCACGAGTTGTCAACACCTGTATGGTCTAGACAGGAGAAAAACATTATTCGGCTTAAGAATGTAATAACCCTATGACATACAAGGGGGGAGACCTGATGAATATCATCACCAAAGTTGTCATGCCACCACAAGTGCAGCGAGATGTGTGCAGCCAAGATGAGATTGGCCAACAGAAGTACACCACACATGTTGAAGAGCGCATCAGAAATGACACAGTCAGCATCTGGGCTAGAATGAAGAAGGTCCAACTAAAGATGTGGAAAAGTACGAGAAAGTCAGTGAAACATAAGCTGGCTGACCAGGTAGTTGAGCTGCAGGATGACCGGACATTGTTTGCACAAATGCTGATCGTTGCCCGTTCCCGACCAGACATTAATGTGAAGGTAGCCATTGGTCGACATGAGTTCACCTCACTACCAAGGGCCCTGTTTGCAATGACTGGGGAATTGCTACCATCTATAGACAAAAGCCAGTTGATGACCATACTTGAAGAGTTGCCAAAGCAAACTACATCTGAAGATGGTCAGCGTCCAGACAATATAGCAGCTGATGGTGGTTCACTGCTATCCAGGAAGGTGTCTGTCATAGATGGCATGGCTGTTGTACAGATGATGGGAAAACCACCGTGGATCAAGACTTGTGCCGATTGGTCTGACCACTTCAACACAACCCTGGATAGCAAGACAAAAGACTGTGATGAAGTGCATCTTGTGTTTGACCGCTACGATGTATGTACTTCACTCAAGGAGGCCACTCGGAAGAGACGTCAGGGGGTCAAGCCACCGGTTGCATACCATGTGGAAGATAACACACCAATCGGGAAGGTATCTGCCAAACAGTTTCTGTCTAGTACCAGCACTAAGGATGAGCTAGCTGACTTGTTACCTCGCTCAGAAAGTCCTGCACCATTTTCAGGAGAGGTCTGAGACCTTCATCGTTACATCAAGGAAGGATGTCTTTTCAAACCATATAGATGTGCAACACCTTCGAAGTTCGCAAGAGGAGGCCGACACTAAAATAATACTGCACAGCCTAGATGCTGTTCAAAGAGGAGCCACAGAACTATACATCCAGTCACCAGACACCGACGTGCTTGTCCTTGCAATCCGCCGATACAACCAGCTTTGTAAGGATACTTTCTTTGTCACTGGTACTCGGACTAAGAAACGGGAAATCCTGTTGGCACCAATAGCCCATGCCCTCGGTGCTGCCAAAGCTGCAGCATTACCAGGCTTCCATGCTTTCACTGGAGCTGATCAGACTGGCAGGTTTGCTGGAAAAGGCAAGTTGAAGTGTTGGCAGGTACTAAATAAGTGCTCTGCCGAAGTGGTATCTGAGTTTTCCGCGCTTGGAGTCTCCAGCAAGCTAACATATGCAACAGAAGGATCAATCGAGGCATTTGTATGCAAACTTTATGAACCAGGTACCACCATAACAAATGTTGGAGCTCGGAGATGGAGACTTTTCTCGAAGAAGCAGTTAGTTTCCCAGAGGTTACCACCCACACGAGGGGCTCTGAAGGAAGCGATCGCACGAGCCCATTACCAGGCAATGGTATGGTACCAAGATGACATCCCTGATCCACATCTGCCGCCAGCTAAGGAGTACGGATGGAACTTGGAGGGAGATTGGCTGGTGCCGATCCCAACTACTGAACCTCCTGCTCCAACTGCCATTATACATCTGATAAAATGTGGATGCAAGAAAACCAGATGTCAGTCCCACTGCTCATGCAGGTCACATAACCTGAATTGCTCCGAAATGTGTATGTGTGGGGCAGAGGAGGAGGTGTGCAGCAATGTCAGTCATGAACCGATCATGGGGCTCGACGATGATGACGAAGAGGATGATCCCTCAATTTAATTTTACTTCTGCAGCTGTTTATTTTTCCTGCTGTTCTTGTAGGGCATGACGACCGTCATTATGTAAGCATTATGAGCATTTATAAGCATTATGTAGATGTGCCCATGTTCAACTTGTTAGTCATTCGTATAGTAACTAACCCCTGTCAAAACACATATCTTCCTTTATGATGGTGCAACAAACAATTAGTTACACAAAAATAGGTGAAAGAGAAATAGCTTTGAAAAGTAAGATTGCAGTAGAGAAAATGTTCATTACATGAGTCTTGATTACATGTTTCTGAATGATTGAATCGTAATTATACTGTACATACTTATCGTTTACACTGTTACTGTTAGTAAAAGGTGGTAAAAGGCACTTATTGGATACACTCACTCTTATTTCTAACACCATGCATGCCACAATATGTGGGGTTTTTACCCGTTTTGAGGTGTATTATAGAAAATAAGATTAAAATGTCAGAAACTGGTTTTAAAAAATGGCAACAGCAATTATTTGCAAGTTCAGACATCCCAAAACATAGTCCAACCAGTTTTAACAAATTAACATTTGATGCCGACGAAAAGACATTGCCCCCCCCCCCCCCACTAGTTGCTCAGCGCCGGGCCGCCGACTGCGCTGACATGTGTGAATTGGCGAAAAAAATCACTCGACAAAACATTGCATTTCACCATCAGCTAGTAGCTATTTTATGCTTTCGCCAAATTCAGCAAGTATTTTTAATGATATATTTTGTGATTTTAAGTCTTCGCCAAAATGGCTAAAGCAGTGGTTTTTTTTCGCCAATCTGAAATAATATTAGCCCATGGCGACTTGGCGAAAGGTTAGCGTGAGCCCTGCGGGGTTATCCTGACAAGATAGTGTCGTCCGCTTTCCACCGTGTTTCATCGACCTCACGCAAAGAAACACTAATGCCGAATGATAAAAAAAAAACCAGTACGACCGCATCCCCCTTTTGTTTACCTACCACCCACAAAATCTATCCTACTCCACCACTTCAAGACGCTGCAGACTGACCCTCTAACAAGTAGAGTCTTTAACAGGCAAACCGATCCCATATGTGCCTTTAGACGCGATCGCTCCATCGGTGATACGGTAGTGAGTTCGACACTAAACGCCAAAGCACATGCCATGCAAGAAGGTAAAACCTAGCTTGCAGACGTCCAAGATGCAAGACATGTTGCCACGTCGATTTCACCACCACCTGTGTTGTGGGCCCCAATGGCCGTTATCCTATCCGCGGAACATTTTCCTGCACTACCACTAACCTCATCACCTGCAAGCGATGTGGTATGTTGTACATCGGTGAAACGAAGCGACGGTTTGCCGACCGATTTACCGAACATATACGCAGCGTTAAACTATGCACCCCAGGTCTAGCTGTCGCACAACACTTAACATCCCCATTACACACCAATTAAATTATCAAGAAATCGGCGTAAGAAGTGGCTGCTAAACATCAAGTCTTCGCGTGTTTGTTCGGCACATTTAATTCGAGGTAGGTTTGCTCCAAATCTAATTTATTTTAGGCCTATACAATGGCATGAATACTATCTATAGACCCTATGCATGGCGGCAATCTTAGAGGCAAAGCCTTTTTGTTCTGCTGCGGGGGATATGCATGAGTACTGGTACACCTTTTGTGCATTCATTGTTCCTGAATTTTAAATATTATAAGCCTAAATGACAAAACATACCCTAGTCGCTCTAGCTAAGGCTAGGCGCTAGCTCAAGATGGCTGCTAGTGCTAGGCCTAAATTTTTCTAAATGAAGGTAAAGTCTATTTTCAAATCAACCGTTTGATCTAACGTTAGGTTTAACCATAGGGAATATGGTGTAACGACAGTCGTTTCACCCACAAATCATAATTTTTTCCCGATGTGATTTTCCCCCCAATTCTAACCCTAAGACTACTCTGTAAGTAAATCTAACCCTAACCTTATCAGCTTATTAAACCCCAAGGCCCCAAAAAAACAAAGAAACAATTGATCAAATCTACTCACCTCCTTTTATTTATTCATTTTTTCTCACCTCAGAAAGCAAAATTTTTCTTTGTAAACCTTTAAATTTCAGCTTCAATATTACATTTTGTCAGGTTTACTATAGAAGCACTCAGACGGCCATAGAACATTGTTTAACATGAATATTTTGACTCTACGTACTATTTCGAGCTGAAAACTTAGGGGTCATTTTGAAATAAAAGGCCCTCATTCTCTTTCTGAAAAAAACCCATGATCAACTGGCAATTTTTGTTATCTGGTCTAGTTCGACCTTATTAAAACCCTAATCCAACCTTAATGTTAACCCAAAACTTACCCTGACTTTAAAATGCTAGCAAAACGACTGAGTTGTGGGTGAAATGACTTTGGGCAAAACGACCGGATACCCTTTAGACATCTGGTTTACTGTACGTTGTCATTGTGTTGGTTGTATTTAAACTAAAACTTAGCATAGAGTTCCTTCCTCCATGCTAAAACTAAAGTCAATGCTACTACTGGTCAATTTCAAAAATGTTGATCACTACTAGAGTTCTACCCATGCTCTGCACAAGTGAAAGGTCTGGAAATGAATCTACCCAGTGTTTCTTTTACCGTTCCATTGACTGATTCTGTGAACCACCAATTCACTCACATTGACAGATTTAGAAATTTATGCAAACATTTAAACCTAATCATCCTGTCATTATTTTATTTTGCAGGAAAACCGTCCTACCTACATGAATTGGACAACCCAGACTGGGCACCAACACAGCATACGGGTTACACCAGCTCTAATCTTGCGCAGCCAGCAGCATATCAACGCTTCAAGAGATCACAGCAGCGCAAGAGAAAAGCCAATGATGTTGCTGCGGCAAAAGCACCACTTGAACTGCAACATGAACATGTTGTTAGAGATGTGGAAGTTGAACAAGATCTCGTTGCACCAGTTTATGTACCCCCTAAAGGAACCGAAACCCAAACGGAACTTTCTTCTAAAGACATTTTCTCACTGGAAGAAAAAGCGAAACAGCTAGAGAATGACAATAATTATATTGTTGAGAACTGGAGTACGTGATTTACGAGAAAAACTTGCAACAACTGGTTTACAAGAACAGGACTTCCAGGACAATGCCAGCAAGCTTAAGTTTTATATGGGACTACCAACATGGGGTAATTTGTTGCCGCTTTTCGTACTAATAGAATGTGCTCTCCCTACTTGTATGAAGCTGACAAAATTCCAACTCCTTTAAATGTTCCTAATGAAACTACGTTTGAATATGTTTCATGAAGATTTAGCATATAGATTTTGTGTCAGCCAGTCAACAGTATCAAGGAATTTTCATCGAGTTTTAGAAATAATGTTTGTGAAAACACGATCGCTTATTCATTGGCCAAGTCGTGATTCGCTGCGCTTGAGTATGCCCTCAACTTTCCGTAAGTTTTTTCACAAGTGTGCTGTAATATTAGATTGCACCAAAGTTTGTAAAGAACATCCATCTGATTTTTTAGCTAGGGCCCAAGTTTGGAGCAACTATAAACACCACTCAACTGTAAAATTGTGGATAGGAATTATACCCCAGGGCACAGTATGCTTTCTTAGTAAATGTTGGGGAGGGAGGGCTACAGACACGGAAATAACTTACAACATTGGTCTCATCAACAACCTCTTGCCTGGTGACCTTGTTCTTGCAGACAGGGGATTTTTCTTAATGATTATTGTGGGATGACATTGACCGAGGTTAAAGTGCCACCCTTCACAAAAGGGAAAAAACAGTTAGAGAAGGTTGGTGTTGACTAGCCTCTTGTCGATGGCCCTGGCGCTGTTGGAGTCGAGTCCGTAAATTCTGGCGAGAATCGAGGCGCTTGCGGGCGCTGTTGGAGTCGAATCGAGGCGCTTGATCTGAATTTCTTATGTTTTTCATTGTTTGGCGAATATTCCGACCCAACCGAAGTAAAATCATCCAATCAGGGAGAGCTACTATGACGTAAATATTCATGAATGACTCGTGCATATGCAGGACCTTTCATTAAATCCAGAATGGCTGTTCACTTATGTTCCGCGATGGATTACACTATCTCGAAGAGCATCGAATATGCAGCCAGAAGGTTGAAAATTGACCAATTTAAAGATTTGCAAATTGATGCAATAAAATCAGCACTAAAAGGACAAGATGTCTTTGTAAATCTTCCCACTGGCTACGGGAAAAGTGTGATATTTCATGCGCTACCGCTCTGTGCTGATTTCCTCCGTGAGAGTGAGACTGCTGCTTCGCAAGAACCAGACCGCCGATCACCCGGGGCTTTGCCGGGCAATGAAGGGTTTGGCACAGGTAGCTGTGCATGTGAAAACGATGCAGGTACATCCTCCTCTAGCATTTTACTCGTTATCTCCCCTTTGCATGTACGATCCGTTCATATCAAACGCGCGCCACGCGTAGTCTGGTAACGCGCGGCGGGCGCTTGACCTTTTGACACCGGATTGCCCACGTACTCCTTAGCAACCGTGGCGTCCTTAAAATTAATAGCTGTGTTCAGCCTCGGTTCACTCCGAAGATTTTAAATTTTATATATTGTTCGAAGGCTCATTTGTGTGAGTATAATCACCAAATTAATATTACTGGAACGTTTATGCGGAAAACGTTCAAACGTTCTTACATTTTAATAATTTAACGGTTGCTAAGCATAAACATTAAATCT
>JAVCKS010004241.1:0-10529 GCA_032273685.1 Pteraster tesselatus | reverse complement strand
GTAAATTCACCAATATGTTTTGGACAATTGCCATAGTATTGGTGGAGGTATTCCCCACAAGTTTTTAAACAAATTCTCAAACTTTCTTGATTAAAATTAAATGCAAGTAACCCCTAATCTCCTCTTTGGATATCAGACCAATATTTATGAAAAGCCTCTGTGAGCATCTTTTCAAATTAGATTACTTACATTCCCAGGTATAGTGCTGTTACATATGGTATGCGTACTACATTGTACATGTATGTGTGTACACGTACTTACAGTACTTGTGTAGGCCTACATACTGGTACTAGTACATTGGTTGCATATTTGGAGTTTAAAGGTTTTAGGGCTAATATGAACACATCCTGTGCTACATCTGTTAAAAGATTATACACCAAAAAATTACCTACTCAATAAATGATGGCACCCTTTCCATGGTTATCCACTCTAGGCATTTAATATCTACCACAATGTACTCGGTACATGTACATGTACCTCTGGACCAGGATGTCTCATTTTGCAGCTAAACCCTATTTAGTAGAATTTCGATATAACTGTAACAATAATATTTTCGCTCAAACATTGAACTCAAACTTTGTAACAGAACCCCCTAAAAAGCTACCAGTCTACTTAAAATATCTGCTTGGGGCCATTTACAGTACACTGCATGTTGCCTGGGTTTTTTTATAGAACAGATCATATGAATAGGGTCATTATGTCAATACGTTTATGAATTAAATCTCTTATTTGTAATTGTATGAAGACCACTTCCTTTGTACCTCCCAACATTCCCTAAACTCCCCAAGCTGACCTACATATATGTACTAAATAGTACTATTCATTCACAAATTATACCTGCAAATAATGTGCGTGTGGTGTTGTTAACTGAACAAAAATACGTAATTTGTGGGCGATCCTTTATAATTACATTTGACATAGATTTGTAATAAAGTAAGTTCCCAATTAAATTGGGATCGTAGCTGTTGGTGGTGAGGACTGAGAGGCTGGCTTTAGGGACATGCTTGTGAGTCTGCAAGTGCTCAGTAGGTTTCCAGGTAGAACCTATTTAACCCATTACGCACTAGATTACGGTAGTGACTTCTCTATGAGGTGACATGAGTGTGAAATACATAATTGGGTGTTAACTAGAGTGTGGAAGTTGCTCCTCGTGTGAAACCAAATGTTCATATGGGTGCTATTATTTAGCAATTACCTTGAATCCTCTGTTGGAATGCCAACATTCTAATAAGATTATATACACACATTTTTCTCCCTCAACTGCAAACGATAATTATTTTAGGAATATCACCATGTGTGTGTATGAATGTACAGTACACAATTAGCCTAAGCCTGAAATTCCTTGCAAAGGAAAATACATTCATGAGAATCTAGTCTCGTGTCCGAGGCTAATTGCCAAATTGTTGAGATACCAGTCAGACCATCGATTAGAACGGGACCTCAAGGAGGGAAGACTAAGACTGGTCTTGAGACCTACAGCACTGATACCCATGCAGCAACACAAGATGTGTACTTCACAGCATCTATAGCAGCTGCAGATTTTCCCCAGCACTGCACATATTGGGATAGTTCAACATTTTTGTTGATGGATGTACATTATTGTTTGCGCAATGTACGAATGTACAACATGTAAATTATGTATGAATCAGCTAACAGTGTGTTGTAATGACATACATACAAAATGTACATGTACATGTGCTGTCTAGTGGTACCTGTATCAAATATTCAGTACATTTACATGTACATGTATATTAGTAGAATGTGTACACTGCTCTCTGGCAATTTTATTTACTGGAGTACACATATAATAGAAATATGCAAGTTTAGTGAAGATTCAAACAATCCAAACTCTTAGCTACATGTATGTACATTCATAATTTATGCTAATCTATGCTCTATACAGTGCCTGTTTTATCACAGCGTACTGCTACATACAGTATAAATGTACATGTACACGTACATGTACACACTAGCTAGTCATTGTAAGGGTGTACACACAGTTAGGTGTAATGCATTGTACGCACAAATTCTCCGGCAGTTCTCCGGCATTGCTGCTTTTTAGAATCATGCAAGATTGTTATTTATATACAGTCTATTATTTGTAGGATTAATATATAAAATCCCTGTGTTTGTCTGTCTGTTTGTTTGCTTTCCGATGCACCTAGACGTTGTCGCATAAACATCAAAGTTTGTGGGGATACTCAGTGGCAGCACACGATTGTTTTAGGCACAAATTCTTCCCAATTTACTTACGGAGATACTGGGATCATTTGAGCACTGGGTACTTTATGCTCGCGGTATACCATTACGATCATAGTACAGTATAGTTACACACGTACACGCAGCATGCATGCATGCACCGCGAATGCAATGTATGCATAAAATATACAGATGTACATGTACTGTATAGATCTACCAAATGCCTGGAGCCCTAATCAAACCGCTTTAGGTTCATTGAACAATACAGTGTATCTTTAAGTACAGTGTACGTACGTACTTAGCGAGGCAGTACGTTTTGTAGTGAATTCAAAGCCTGTACGAAAGGTGTGGTTTTAGGGCTTTTTGGTCCACGATGTTCCGTACGAAAATGCCATGTCTCATTTTATCTTTGAGCACATGTACAATGACGTGTACGTAGGTTGAGTGGGAAGTATGTTTTGTAGTGAAATAAAAGTGGTGCATTGTTTTATATTATGACACTTGGACTGCCGTGTCTGAATCTATCTTTCAGCACACGTGAAGTATACATGTACATGTACATATACCGTACATATATACAATGTACTTAAAGCCTGGAAGTTTTATGGCAATGCGTTTCAGTGCGACATTACCAACACGGGAGAACCTCCATGGGAGAACCTCCGCGGAAGGACACCCACGAGGGTAATCAGTGCGGTGCACATTACTCCTAGAGCCATAACACCGTTCTGTTCCCCTCATCCCCTACATGTACATTTCTGCCCGCAGTATAATGAGGTAGAATTTATAATGCATCTACCTAACTTATTGTCGGGTACCTCTACTCCTGGGTGGAGTGCATGTACAACAGATCGTTCAGCCATGGCACCCCATGTGCTAAAAAACTGAATGTAATAAATTGATTTTTAACTATTTTCTATTGCAATGCAACATTTTAATCGATATATATTTCACCTATTTTTGCAATTTCAAATACAGTTTTCCTACATGTGTAAATCAATGCAACAATTTGAAATGTACAGTTTTTTGGCATTCAAGCTGGCCCTCCATCTAAAAAAAAAAACAATCATCACGTCACGTCCAGCCTGCAGTCCAGAAATATACATGTGAATGCCATCAAACACTACTATGAACTTGGGAGAGCACTGATCTTAAATTGCAAATCTGAGATGCATTGTTACAGAGGAATGAAACAATATCCCACTACAACATGTCCAGAAACTAATGGCGACCATGAAACAGGGATGCAACGAATACTGTGACAACAGAGACTCTTACAACAATGGTCAACGCAATAAAGATGTTCTATAAACATCTAGCGTTTATCATTTTGGAGTGTGGCCTCTCACATATTTGCAAGCCCTAGTTGATCATGCATATTGGTGTTGATCCTATACTTGCTGCATTGTGTCATCAATATGCTTGGCAACAATTTGATTACCGTATGTACACCGAAACGTATTATGACAAAACAATTCATGTCTACTGGTAGTTACTACATGTATAACGAATGTTAAGTTTAAATAATTTACTTGTAAATTAAATCTACATGTAAATTCTTGATTCTTATAATTTTACCTCGACTGTTGGCCATATGCATAGTGTTTTTTATGATCTAGCACCATACTAATGTAGCATGATTATTGTAAATTGTTAAACACAATGTATTTGTATGTTTGAATTACAGGATCCTCGATTTAATTGTGAAATTGACCTGCAAACAGGGTACAAAACCAGAAGTATGTTGTCTATGCCCATCAAAGCCCCTTCTGGGGAAGTGATAGGCGTGGCGCAGGTCATCAACAAGATTGGCAGTAAAGATCGACATGAGGCATTTTCTGACAGCGACGAAAAGGTTAGTAAGGGCAATTACATGCCTTGAACTTGTGCACCCAATAATGACAAGTCATCATGTACATGTACCGTACATATAATACTTGTATTCACAAAGTTGATACTATATTGTACATGTAGTAGAACTATTGACATAAAGTTTAATCCCCTCACAGATTCTAGCTAGTGCATGTAATTTACCGTGAGTTAATTACTGACCAAAGTGCAGGTTTTTTTGTTTACGAGTGACGTCAGTACATTATATGGGTACATGTATTACCTAGTACTAGTAGAAGAGTATTCGTTGAAGTGCTCTATCACCTTTCTCAAATTACAACTATAGTCACTTTAGCGATCGAACCACAGATAGGTTCAGTTCAGCTGTGTGTGTGACTTATGGGGTACAGCGGTGGGTAATAAAGGCCAAAACACACTCTAGATTTATGTGGTTATTAAGCCACAAATTATGAAACATGTATTGAACCATACACTTGAACTACTGCATGTTCATTACATTGTACGCACACCCAACAATGTGTATTGTACATGTAAATGTACTGGTACATGTACCAGTCTCATAAAAGTACTGCTGTCTGCTTCCTCAACTCATTACAAGTCAACTGTCAAGGCTGTTGATAAGATGTGACAGTTGTCTGCATCTCTGCAGAGACAAGCACGAAGAGTGTGCATACACAATATCCATATTTGTGCAGTCTGACTAACCATTACATACAGCTACATGTACATGTAGACACCTATCAAATACTAGCATGATTACCGGTATAGTATATTGTATTAGTGTGAATGCGAATTGAATGAAATGTGAATTGAAATAAAATGTGAATTGAATAAATTTGAATTGAATAAATTTGAATTTAATTAAAATTTAAATTATTTAAAATAAAATTTAATTAAAAGTAAATTAAATGAAATTAAATTTCAACTAAATTAAATTAAATTTGATTGGAATGGAATGGAATGAATTGAATGAAATTGCTCACCTGTGAGTAAGGTGAGTGATGATCATATTTTGCAGTGTGTTCCATTTTATTGAAAAATATGAAAATTACAAAACAAGCAAAAGAAGTTTAACAAAAGGTTTGTGATTAATCGAGTGACCTAAATGTTTGTGAAAATGCAAAGCAGTGTGAATGGTCGTGGATGAGTGCAAAGCTAACTTTACCAAATAGCATAGCAAATTCCTTACGAACATCTGGGGTCAAGGTGATCTGAGAATCAATAAGTGGCGATATCTTATGTCTTGAACTCTATATGTCTCTTATATCTCGAACCACTCTGCAACACAATTTGGTAGTCAATAAATACTGTGATATCTTAGACAATCACACTTTTTTTGTGTTTTGCGGTAAATTTTTGCCAGCCGCCATGGCTTTATTTTTTGGAAAGCTCAAAACGACTAACTAATTGACTTCTTTTGTCGAGATGGGCTTATTCAATTTCTTCTAGTGGGTGTAAAGACCAACTTACCCACCAAGTGTCGTAATCCTAGGCCTATTAGGTTTTGAGTTACGGTATGGTGTGAACAGACAAACAGACTGAACTGATCATGATCACTCTGCTGTGACAGCGTAATAATGCGATCATGTGTACCGTAAAATTAATAGTGATTTTCTCATCTAGGTTTTTGCACAATATCTCCAGTTTTGTGGAATTGGGATTAATAATGCAAGAATCTATGAAAGGGCAACCATGGAGATAAGACGTAACCAGGTGAGTGCAACTGCCGGTAATCTGTAGACAACTGTTCAGAGAGATGTAAATAGTATGGATAATTTGCAAGGGTACGTGTACATTGCTATATTATGTATGTATAAGCTAGGGTCATGCATGCGTCCGTGCGTGGCTACGTGCGTTCGTGTGTGTGTTTGTGCCTGCATCCATATGTGCATCTGTGCGTACTAACACTACTTTAATATGGTAACATGTTGTATCGGTCGTTATGTGTCAGCGTCTAAGCCCCCCTTTTTATAAATTGCACATTAAACCTTATTCGCTGCCAAAAATAAGCCGTAGCTTATATTCTGAAAAATATAGTACTTGTATAAGGAATGCTAAATCATTCACATAGTGTACAAGATATGCCGGTTTTTATAAGAAATTGAAGATGAGCAGATGTTTACATTTGTATTTTTGGACCTAGATCCAAAATTATGAGCAATTGAAGTTTGCGAAAATAAGGTTTGCAGAAGATATATTATTTTCTTTGTAGCTGAATATTTCAAAATAATGAGTCAAAAATGAACATATTTCTCAGAAATTATCATTATATTTTGTATGTATACCCATTTTTGTATTGCTGAAAAATATTATAAAGGGGGTAATGTTGGATAGTTACAGGACACATTTCACACACAATACATTTCTGTAAAGAACAATTTTAGATTTTTTAAACAAATTTTCTCAAAATAGAATTTTGCAACATGCGGCAAGTTTGAACAGATCACAACACATATTGACAGCTACGCCATCTCTGTTCCACATCAAATCACAAACGTCTGATTTTAAGGAACTGCTGTTTGTCTTTCAGGTATTGTTGGAGTTAGCTAAGGTTCTATTTGAAGAACAGAGTACGCTTTCCAACATTGTTCGGAGGATTATGGAGTTGACGATATCACTTCTGCGTTGTGAGCGATGTTCAATACTCTTAGTGGATGAAACATCTTCTAAGGTTTGTAGATTCAGACCTGGTACAGTAAGTAATAACCCTGTTGTTATGAAAGAGCTGTCTGGTGACACTAATTTAGTCAATTGTCAATAATGTGTCCAACACTAAAATCTTCATTGGAATTGACAGCAACAATGAATCTGGGGCAGGGCAGTATATACATTTTAAAAATCTACGTTCATTGTTAAAATTTCTGTTCAATTTTGCAAGGAATATTAAAAATCGCAATAAAATTGTATAACAAGGTTTGAGATGAGCTGTAGGCCTATATCATTCAAAACTGTGGAAACTTTTGTGTTTCCAAACTTTGGAGGGTGGTGTTCATTTAGTCTAATATTAATTTGCAATTGTTTGTTTTATTTTTTTAGAGAAGGAAAAACAAGCGACAGTCTACAAAGGACACGGTACTATTCCTTCTTTTCATTTCACAATAAAGATCACCTGACAAAAAATACTAACATATTAAATTTTGCAATGTGTGACTTTATCATTGTTTTGTGATGAGAGGTTACATTTAATTGTCAAAATGGAGTCCCAATTTCAGATGAATTTCATCTGAAAATAATATCCAATATTGCAATGATAATTTGGTAGGTTATTATTAGCTTTATATTAATTAATATATGTGTCAGGAATGAAAATAACCCAACCATGAATAGTTACAAAGTATTTTCTTGTGGAAATGACTGATTGGCTGAGAGCAATCATTCATTCTTGACAAGAAAATAATTTGATAGGATGGACAGTTTTAAACTATTTCTCAAGGTGAAATTAACCTGAGAGTGGATAACTACATCTATAATTATGTTATTGTCTAAATTATATTGCATCTTCTGTTTTAAAACTTTCTTATAAATTGTAGTTTTGATTCGACATTGTTTATCATTTGCACAGAACATCTTCTCCAAAGTATTTGAGCTGGAAGTGGATGATCTGGAGAATAAAGGCCCATGCAATGGCAGCAGGTGAGTATTATACACAAAAATGAAAGTTTGTAACACTCTCCGTCTCTCCCCTTCTCTGAAGACATGAATTAAGTACACGTACATGTACATGTAGACTTAAAAGTCATCACACTTAAACATTACTTAAACAATGATACCTATATTATAATTTGCTACCTGTAAATAATAAAATGATGAGTGATAAAATGCATGCTATCCCCAAAGAATCAATGCTGACTTAAGACTTTGCCAAACATTTGTATGGCAGTGTACCAGTACATGTAACATGTACATCAAAACGTCGTAAAAGTCGTAATATTAATTGCCATTTCCCTGGAACATGATAGTAAAACCAATAGCAGTGCCTGAATTAATTAAGCATCATATTGCAATGTATAATGCCAATTGCAGCTACATGTACCTATAGTGTAAATACATTATCTTCTACTGTTTTTACTTCATAATCTGTCCGTATTTGTCTGTGCAGCTATGAATGTCGATTTCCAATTCATCTGGGAATTACAGGGTATACAGCAACCACCGGTGAGGTAAGAATAGCAAGATGACTGCAAACATACCAAGCTTAAAGTGTGCTCAATGTATCAGTAGTGAAGCTGATCACTAAGGGCTTTTCATACAATCTCACTCTGTTACTTGCTTTGTATGAATTGTCATGATACAAGTTATACGGTTTAAAAAACTAGCCCGGAAAACTGTAAATTGTTATTGGATTTTTAGAAATTGTTAATACTTGCATTTTTGGGTCACTTTTAGACTTTGAACATTGTGGATGTGTACAAGGATTCAAGGTTTGATCCTAAGGTAAGTCTAACTATAATACTATTCTATAACTGTTTTCACAAAGAAATATCATTATTTACATAATGTTTAGCAGAGTTCTGCGAATACATATTGTAGTACACTTCATTATAGCAGAGTTCTGTATAGTGCATTTATAGTGGTGTTCATTAAAGCGGACTTCTGTGTAGTGGTGTTCGTTGTACAAAAGTTTAGTAATAATTGCAGACGCCTCAGATTCTACTTTTCAGATAGAAGACGCTAGATTTAAAACTCTGATCGAAATCGATCTGCATTTCAATTATTCGATCTTTTATGACGTAATTTCAGGAATACAAAACAAAGATGATTGCTGAATTTGTTTGTGACGTTATAATAGCAGAGCTGAAATCTGGTTGAAATCCCTCCTTATGTACAGGTGGATGAGGAGACAGGGTATAAGACGTGTCAAGTGCTAAGCATGCCTATCAAGAATGCATTTGGCACCATTCTAGGGGTCATTCTTCTTGTTAATAAACAAGGTGGCACACCCTTCAACAGGAACGATGAAGACATGTTTGAGGTACACTAGGAATATTTTAAAACTAAATGCAGCTACATGACACTTTTAGTATCAATAGTAAGTATATTCGACAGCAAAAAACATTGTTAGTTTACACCAATACATAAAGATTGGTAAAAGTAAAATATCTACAATGAAAATCAGGACTTTGCTGACCTTAATTTACATGATGTATTGCAAAACCCTATATTGATTCCCTCGATGTAAGTCATAAAATATTGTATGGATTACATTATTTGATTGATTGTAAAGCTGTAGAAATAAGTCAATTGTAAAACTTTGAAATGCTCTCTTATGAAAGTCATCATTTTGAATTAATGGGTAGATAACCACATAGTCATGCATGTGAGTTGTTATGACCATTGCACATACAAAAAGTGTTCAACTTGAAATAGTAAAACAATATTTATTGATATGGTATTCCCCAGGCTTTCTCCATCTTTTGTGGAATGGGAATTAACAATACCCATATGTACGAGACTGTTTGCCGTGCTGTGGCTAAACAACGAGTTGCACTCGAGGTAAACTGCAAATCAGTCTTTTAAGATATTGCATTTGGCTACGGATGTCAGTAATTTTGTACATTCCAGTTTAGAATAATAACACAACACTTTGGCAGAATTATGAAATATTTTGTTTAAAGATGTCCGATTTCACCCATGAGAAATAATTGTATAGGATTTATTGATAATTTGGTAAGTTTGCCATTATTAGATTTAATATGAAAATGGACAATGCAGGTTTGTACTGAGATCTTGCAAAAAGCTGGATGTGAGTGTATTTGCTACTATGTCGGCCGTGACACTCACTAATTAAAAGGCTTGCAGGGGGGAGCAACTTATGCATTATTCCAGCAGCATGTTACACCTCAAGGGTGAAGGCATCCTATAGGAGGGGGTCAAATTAGGGGTGCACCAACTAATTAGTCTTGTGTTTCCCCAGAATTAGTAGCATTATAGCTTCCTTGATTGTAGGGGGAAGTCTTTGGAGGGTCACTGGGAATTTGCGGGTGGGCGCTTAATTTATGTTTGGTTTTACTTGCAGACACTGTCATACCATGCCACTGCACCCCACGAAGATGCAATCAGACTAAAGGTACATGTATGTTCATTATGATAATATCTTCTTTATAATTATCTCTAGTATTTTACTAACTCAATAATACCATGCCGCACACAAAATATACTAGTAGTTAGTACTGGTAGCTGGAAGTAATTTTTCTCTGTGATTTTTGTTTTTCCTGTATATTTCTGCTCTCTAAATCTTTGACCCTTCTGATCTAGTTTTACAAAATTAGACAAATATATACAATGAGCATATCCACCTCCCCTGGTGAAGTTCAAAAATCAACCATATCATGTCAAAGGTGAATTAAGGTCACTATTCCCCAAAACTTACATTAGCTTTCAGTTGTTGTTCAATTAAAGGCCGTCTGTACTTCTGGTAAGATGCAAAAAACAAAATCTCACAGATTTACATTAAACTTACAGGGTTTGAGGATAATGAT
>JAVCKS010004220.1:0-16779 GCA_032273685.1 Pteraster tesselatus | reverse complement strand
TAGGGTCAGATGATGTAGCTGTACTGTAACATCAGTAAAAAGATACCTCAGGAAGAAGTTAACCCTCTGTAACGGGTAACCTCAGTATTCATTAAAGTCGTCATAATGAAAGCATTAATCTACTACTCTAGTGCAAGCTTTTTGTTGTAAACAGCTCAAAATGTTACACTTCTCTATATGATTTTTTTGTCGACCAAGCGAACGACTGACCGATCGACTTACAGAGCGAGCTTTAGAGCTGCTGGTGGAAGCTAAAAGGTAGATAGGGTCAGATGATGTAGCTGTACTGTAACATCAGTAAAAAGATACCTCAGGAAGAAGTTAACCCTCTGTAACGGGTTACCTTAGTATTCATTAAAGTCGTCATAATGAAAGCATTAACTTACTACTCTAAAATCATAACCATGTTGCTTCCTGTTGCATATGCATCATAGAGCTGCAGTAGTTTAGGGTGTTGTAGAACCATCATGATTTCAATTTCATGCTCGCACTGTCAACGACAAATTCGCATAATTGTTATTGTCAGTTCTGAGAAACATGTTTGAAAATGCTAACCTGTATCATTCTCTATTTGTGCCCTTTTACGTCATGATCCGCCTACTCATTGCGGTATAGCTGGTCAAAAATGACCGTTACACAAATTGTTCTTGTCTTGGTCACATTTGGTTTGGTCACATTTTTCATGAAGATTATTATATAGAGCCAGTTAACCTCCCCGGATGCATGCTATTTACTTAATGTCATTAATTAAGTAAATAGCATGCAAATTACACATACGTCACACGACTCATTATGGTAATGACTCGTGTGGCATTATGTGTAAGGTGTCCCCAAACGTTTGACTTGTAGTGTATAAATCAATAATTCGTGTGGAATTAGGTTACCTCCTTTTTATCTGCTTCCTTTTGTGCTTTGATGAATTTGGCTGCAAGTATTTTCTTAGTTTTCTTCTCAATACATTTATTCACCGTGCCAAATTTACCCCTAGGGATATTAGGAAGTGGTTTAATAAGCACAAATTGACTATTGGTTAAGATATAATGAATACATGGAAATAGATAAAAATACAAACATCTTCCCTAATAATTATAATACTATACACATGTATTACTACTATACCGGCACTTTACTACTTTGGTCACTAAAGCGGCATTGTATCTGATATATACCTTTTTAATACTAATGATTTGGATATGGTTCAATAACTCAGCTATAACCCTGGACGTATACATTACTTCCTCTCAATGATAATTACGTCTAGCATAGCTTCTAGGCCGATATAATATCCCAGTAGTCTGCAGGTAGTTTCGGTCTGGGGATATTTATTGGCGTGGTTTCAGTCTTTAATTTAATTTAAAAAATACTATCATCAGAGAAAAACATTGCTTGTCTTGCCGCATCAACCGCCATTTAAACAAATAATGATGTTCTCACGTGCTGTGCCATTATATCGGTACAAATTACGAGAATATCACTAGCATAAACTAATTATCCCAATTCTACTGCGAATGGGCCGCGCCATTGAGCTTACAACGTGGCGTAACTACAGCTGCCCGACTGCGCGGAAATTTTCCTGCTCATACCCTTTAATGGGTCTCATAATGCTCTTGAGTCTTATAAAACAAACCAGAGGGTACTAGAGAGTCTAGTATGAAACATGCAGTTGATGTATAAACGGCATGTTCAGCGAAATTCCACAAAAACAGAATTTGTGTTTACATACTTTCCCAGTTCTTCTCTGATCTCATAAGCATCATTGACGTTTTCCTTTCTGACTTTGACATTTCTCGATTCAAAAGCGGCCTCGTCTAATAAGGAAATGATTACAGGTGTGGTCAAGATCCTGGATAGGAGTTGATCACAATACATCAAATGTCATAATGAGGCCGACCGTAATCGTACCTTTAATAACAAATAAAATGTAATACCTGGCTCGTCTTCTTCATCTTCATCTTCTGCTCATATACGAAAGGGATAAATACAAAACTAATAATTATAAATTATTTGTGATTATGTCGTAGATGATGTGCATTTAAATCTGGAGTCAATGACAATCGGGAGGGTGGCAGAAGGAACTCAGGTACGACCTACCATAAGAGGTAAACATTTTATTTTTACCGCTTATGGGAGTTTAAGTCTTAATTAGGAGGTCAAATCTCCTCTTCCCTGAGATTCATTGCCGGGGTCCATCTAACCAGAAGTTGGAAGAACACTACATAATGAAAAACCTCTTATGATAAATTACCCGCAAGGTCATGCACTGAGTATGAACCCGAACCACGGTAATTGTGGCCGTTCAGACCGGAGCGTCGATAGTGAAGGCAAGGAAAGCACCGTCCGCGGTATACCATCTGACATGCAGCATTTCATCTTCTGAACTAGTTTATCTCTCTATTTCATTGCTTGTATAATTCCCCTTTTATTTCTAGAAATACACTTACCTTGCCCGGCGTTATCCGTTGTAACAATATGTTCTGAGACTATACTAGGCTTACTCGTACCGACGGCGTTTACGCAGCTTACTCTAAATTTGTACGATTTGTTCTCCTTCAGTCCTTTGATGGCGTAACTGGTACTGAAGACATTTTTCGTCAGCACTTTCCAGTTGTTTGTCTTGTCTTCGCACATCTCCACTTGGTAACCAGTGACAATACTGCCGCCATCGTACGTCGTTCCCGGCCATACTAGGTTGATCATGTCTTTGAATACCTTGGCCGCATATGGCTTGTTAGCCGGGGGTTCGGGGACCTCTGATTTTATTTTGAAATAGTTGAAATGAGAGCACCGAAATTAATTAACAAAAACAACGGTTGCTTTATAATGTTAACATAATGGCAATGAATTTCCCCTAGTGAAGGGGCAAAAAGAAAGAGAAAATGTGACAGAGAAGAAGGCTCAGAATGGTCTGAGCGTAGATACACCAAAACAATTATTTTCCCTACGATTTTCATTTCGAATAAATTGTAATTCGACCAATCAGCCCCGTCCTGGCAGAGTCGAGCGGAGGGGGCGGGTAAAATAGTGTGGGGGAGAGGTGTGAGAGGAGGTTCCTACCATACCCTTCCCTCCCCTCTATGTTATGATGACAACACGTATCTCTTCTCTCCCATCCCACCCTTCCTCTATCCCAAACCTACCCCTCCCCTCACCCTCCCGCTCGAGAAATGTTTTGGACAGCGATGACATCTATACCATTGATGAAGAAAAATGATAATGTATTCGGGAATACATCGTGGGAATAACAATTTCGCCCCCGTCAAGCCACTAATGATTGTTTTGTATTTATTATGTTACTTCGGAAATATTTATTGAAGGTTGATAATTTAACCTTGCTGTATGTATATATTATGTGTAAAAAATTGTAGTTTTTAGTTCAGTTAATTAAAAAAAAATATATTTAAAACTTACCGGCTGGCATGATGTGCTTTTGTCACTGGAAAAAAAAGTGTGGAAAAAAATCATTGCAGGTTTATAAACCGGGGATGGGCGTAAAATAATTGTATGCTTAACCAAGTCCAATATTACCCACGCCAACGAAGTCAGGCCGTGGGTAGGGCGATCACATCCGCCTGTTTGTCTTTTTGTCCGTTTGATTGTACCATACAAAAACGAATAGGCGTAGATCCTACGCCTATTCGAAACGGGTAGTTTGAAGGACAAGGTTACTCAAATAATCCAAAATTTGTGTTTGTTTAAAACATAATTGTGAATAAATATTTGAAACAATATTTTAAAAATACCGTCTAATTACGAAATGGCACAAATTATATAAAAAGGTCATAAGTCGAAATGACGACACGGCCCCACGCGTCTTTATAATGGCATGTGCATATTCCAATTGAAAAATGACTGAAGAAATTGACGAAATGGAGGAAATAAAGTTAAGTGACGTATCCACGGACGAAGATGATGTTTACCTTGAACATCAAAGTGGATATATGTTCGAACAATACTCGGAGCCAGAACTTTGAAGCAAAAATGGTCAGGCAACGCCAGGAAAAACAACTGCACACCGAGGGAGATTCCCAATCCCAACTTGACCAAGCTATGCCTGTGGACCCACACACAGACCTACCTCCTGCTTTAAACAATGTTTACGTGTGGGTCCACAGGCATGGCTTGGTCAATTGGGAATCTACCTCGGTGTGCAGTTGTTTTTCCTGGCGTTGCCTGAACCTTTTTGCTTCAAGTTCTGAACATATATCTTCGTCCGTGGACACTCTATTTCCGCCATTTCGTCAATTTCTTCAGTTATAAAGACGCGTGCACAATGGCCGCGGAGAAATTTCGTAATTAGGCGGTATTTTTAAAAGATTTTTTGAAGAAATTGACGAAATAGAGGAAATAAAGTTAAGTGACGTATCTACGGACGAAGATGATGTTTACCTTGAACATCAAAGTGGATATATGTTCGAACAATACTCGGAGGCAGAACTTTGAAGCAAAAAGGGTCAGGCAACGCCAGGAAAAACAACTGCACACCGAGGGAGATTCCCAATCACAAATTTTGGATTATTTGAGTAACCTTGTCCTTTAATCTAGACATACTTTCTCAAAGGGTCCATGATCAATTCACAGGGTAGGCCTAACTAGTACGAATATACACTTTTGCCCCAAATTTTTGGAACCCCCAAAATCAATCTTTATGGGTATGAAAATAAGCTCACTATGGTGTTTATTATTATGAGTTACAACTTACATAGGGTGTGGGTCAGCACCTCACTTGAGTGCAGTCTAGTTTAAATTGGGTTGATACAACAAAATTCATCAGCCAACTTATTTCTGTTGTCTTGTAAAATCTCTACCATACTCGCCAATAACAACATTTTAAGGGCTAACCCATTGCCAATTCATATCATATGCCTAGGGGTCACTCGATTAAAAATGTACTAAGGGGGGCTCGCCCTAAAGGGGTGGGCTTTCATACCCTTTTTCCCGCCAAAGTGTATGTTTAAATTCGCCTCCCGACAAAGGGTATGACTCTCGCAGAAATTCCGGTAAATTATTTTAACGTACATAAAGCATGAAGTATCCTCCATGTGGAGGTGGTTGATACTTCTACGGTCTGTATCTCGGTCTCATACATTACAACCATACAACCTGACTACGCCCACCACAGGGTGGAACGCTCGTCAGACTGTATCGTTGACCCAGTCTTGCTACGCTATCAAAAGGGGATGTGGGAGTGAAGAAGTACGGTTTTAGTGGTGGGAGGAAAGCCCCGGGACCTGGGGAAAACTCACGAAGTCAGACAGGGACTAAAAACCTAATTCACATGTCAGCCCCCGGATTCGAACGCGGGTCTCCAAGTAGTGAAGGCAAAGGAAAGTACCACCTGATTCCTCTCGAAATTATATGTCATTGGGAAAGTTGCTCTACTTTGGTTCCCTGCTGCTGTATAACAATGATATATTCCCCTCCTGAGGATAATGTGTATGTTATTTTCGGCAAATGGTTACATATTTTGGGAACTTCCAATAAATAAGTATAATGTTTGTGGAGACTAAGCGTGTAGTTTTTCTTCCGGTAAATGGTAAGGGTTTAAAGCCTGGGGCTTTATTGAGTAACCCCGAGCGTTTATCCTTACCCTCCAACCCATTTAAGCAAATAGTACTTCTCTATACCACATTCAAAAAAGAACATTTGTGAGATGATAATGATGACGGCAACTCAATTCTTTAAGCTCTCATATGTAGAAAGTACCGTTACTACTGTATGTACGTCATTGCATATCAGTTGGCATTTTCCGAGACTCCGACGTATGCATTCAACCGGATTATACCATATCCCTTGTTTTCTATTAGACTTCCTGCTATGTATTTCCCATGCCGACTAGGGGGTAATAAAGCTGAATCTTTGCCCCGAAATACAGATTAAAATTAAAATCTTCTATAAATAATTGACATGGTTTAATGTATTAGACCATTATTGTATTACCACGGATCAAATCACACTATTATATGGAACTTTCTTAGGTGGATCACAAGTTGTATGGGAACAACTTCGTACCACCAACACCTGCGACACCAACAACACACGGCATCATCAACATCTCCACCATCATCAACAATACGATGCACAACCACCATTACCACCAACACTGTCACAGTCACCACCAACACCACGGCGCCCATATTGACTTTCAAGCATTTATAGTACATTGATAGTGGAGTCCTGGACTATACCTACTGTAAAAAGGCGCTCTGCGTCACATAAAATAAGACAAGGCAATAAGGAAGTGGCGTTTTTTGTTTATTTTGGAAACGCATACAAAAGTGGTTCATATTTGTTTTGTTTTGTATAACTTCATTAGCGATATGAGTATGTTAAATTTGGAAACTAGTACGCCCGTGAAATTTGGCCCTCACTTTGACATCTTCGCTCCCCCTCTTTGACATCAATCACCTCCCCCTTCAGAATCATAGCCACGTCACTGCCACCACCACCCCATCTACCACCCCCATCAGCCACCATCATCACCAATACCAGCACTACCACTACATCCAATGCACTCCATAAAAAAATCATCAACAAGCTGGGAATATACCGTTCTCCTAGCAAATTGTATGCATACTTTCTTTACAAAGGTTGCTCTTGACAACCGCAGCGCTTCCTGCATCTAGAATACGTTCATACGAGTGTTAGTCTGACACCAAGGCCACTTGAATTTGAGTACCAGCGTCCATACCGCATGGAATAAAATTATATTTCATTATTATTTTTTAATCATGAAAACAAATCAACGAAAATAACCATTGTGTACGATTTAAAACAATTTGGGTTATGGTATGTTGATTGTATTAAAAATGAATGAATATTTAATTAATGAAAAATCATTCATTTTGGGAAATTTGACGAGAAACAATAAATCAAATTACACCTATAAAAACGTACTCCTACAGACGCGGCCAATCTTTGCGATTGCCAAGCTTTGGAAACTCTTAGAACGCAACATCAAACTCGTAATGGTAAGTCAGAACTTTCAGCAGGGTATGCGTAGAATATCTGAATATGTGGATGCGATCTAGGACAATGATGAAAAAAGAACCGGAAACTTCCGTTTCCTAGTTGAAAACCAGGGCAAAACATGACTACCAAAGACATTTCATCATTTTTTGTTTACCCAGCAAACTCATAGTAGCTCTTTCCTTACCCGTACATTGTCTACATTTGGCTATATTCGTGTTAATAATTAACCTCGTTTTAAACCTCGTTACTAATGCAACTTTCAAATATTTATCCTAGATTTCAAACGATGGCTGATGCTTAGCATTATGTATGCTTCGAAAGAAGCACGTGAGTCAATAACTGTAGCCAATACAGAAGAAGTTGTGATTTTAGATGTACGAAAGAAGACCCTGGAAACGGCAGAAACCTCACGAGATTAGGAAGATATACCGAAAACACAATTCACATGTTAGCATTCTCGGGATTAGATCCCCGGCGGGTTACCACAGCGCCACCTATCGCATGTCGTCATATCGTTAGAGATTTGACGGTGAACTGCAACATTGCTTGACGACCGATGGCGGACAGTCATACATATAGGTCTATGACAGTTCACCGTGGTCTAAGTTCATTTTATCAAAAGACGCAGAAATGTTGAACCAAATATATACAAAAGGAAGCCTTTTAAAAGTTATTGTTGTTATTGTTGTTATTGTTTTTAATTTACTTAATATTAATATTTTTATTTCTTAAAATTTGTTAAATTAATTGTTAACTGGGCGGATCTAAATACATTTTAGTTCGTGCTAATGCCCTGTATTTGATTGACATTCCCTGACAATGCCAAAGAAATAGCGATTCCTTGAAGTGCAAAAAGAAGTAGGCCTATAATTATGGGTGATATATCAGATTATAATCTGCAAGGAAAAAAAGAGATTTTGTTTAAACAAGAAATCCCCAAGACGTTTAATATCCGCAGCTTGAACATTAACATAGCTATTAACTTGATTTGTATGTAGGCAAATGAGACAAGCATCATTGGACATTATTAGTTACTTATGGATTCTTTAATAATGCATTAAGTTTAAACAATGTTTATATTTCAAAATATTTCATTGACAGTATTATTTTAATTAGAACATTTTCCAAGGCATTGTCAAAATCTAGTATTGGGTAATTTTATAAAGATATTATCAATAAAAATTACAATGATCCGTGGGAAATATGTCCAGTGAGATAGGCGGGTGTTTAAAGCGAAAACAGTTACAATGACCTATCGATAGAAAAACCTCGGTAAAGAAATAAAGAAAGAAAAATTAAAACGTAAATCACCGCGAGCAGATTCAAAGCAAGAAATAATTAACAGAAACATTATTTTCAAATTATTTTGCAATGTGTTATATAATTAGTTTATTTAGTATTACGATCTATTTAACATCACAATCTCGTTACCATCGGGGAAAAAATCTAACTTCATTAAAGATAATGAAAGGTTGAGCAGCTATATCAACACTCTTGACATCGTAACCTTTGAAGATACATAAATCATGGTTACACAATTTAGACTAATTAGTCGACCACTAAGAGTTGTCGAAACCAGCACAAAGACAGTAAGTATTCTTCAAAAGGAACTGGTTTCCGTGACTAGTGTGAAAGCACCATGTTATGCGCCCGTGTGCCAGTCAGGAAATATTTTCAAACTTGTTCTTGTTGTTCGTCCAATTACAGATTCCAAAGTGATTGCAAGAATAATGCAGTCTGTATCACACACACGTAACATATTTTAAATTCCATTGACAGAATAATGTTGGCTCAGAGTACTGTCGTTACATAGGATAAACAACATCAGTACATCCTCTTTTTATTTTATTTCAAAATTCATCTCTTGTTGTAGACACAAACTCTGTCTGGAAGTTTTTTACAAATGAAACCACACACTTATCTGAATACCAACAAATAAACAGGGGAGACAAATTTAAACTTACCTCTACAGATCCCGGCAGGAAGAAGAAGCTTCTTCCAATATGGTTTCCTTCTACACGGTGATAAACTATGACAAAAATTTTGCTTGAGCCCGTGCTAGCTTACTGCACTATTTCATCCTCGTGTGTGTACGTACACACATACAAAGAAGTGTACCCGGCGGAGAGGAAATACAGGTGCAAAGATTCATGGGTAATCTTGCTTGCAGGAGAACTCAAACACACACACACACGCACGCACTCCCACACACACCCACACGCACACACGCACACACACACGCGCGCACACACACACACTGTTGTAATTGACTGTGCGTATAATGAGCATGTATGGCACTATTCAAACTGAAGGATATGTAGGGGGAAAAAACCGATAATTCAAGGAATTTCTTCATTCAACCTCACCCGTCGAGGAAACACACGATTACCCCAAACACCAAATCACCCAAACCACAATTTCCCCCACAGACCATATTTTCATAAAACACAGACCAGGTAAACAAATTAATCATTTATATGTTCAATCATTTATAGTTATCATTGAAGTCTTTTTAATTATTATTGTTTTTGCTACAAATAAATTACTATGGTAAGTAACTGAAAGTAACATGCTTTTTTTATAACATAAACCTTAATATTGTTTATCCTCGGCCCGGGGGACTTTCTATTTATTTCACTACCAAAAAGATGAACTCATAAAACAATGTTTGATAGAAACCCCCTATTTTGACGTGGACGATGCTATTATGTTAGTATGCTTGGTATGCATGACCATATACAGGCAAGGAGTTCAACTCTTGGCCAATCAAGGGTCAGCATTCATAATGTACTCTAAATAACTGGTAGGCTAGCTTCCGGGGGTGCTCCCCTTAGCAAGATGATTGATGTGATTGGGTTTATAGATTTTCTTTTCGTGATTTTTCTTGGTTTGGAAATGAAAGATTGAGCTCGGAGGCTGATTGGTTCAAGGTTCGAATACTATTGTAACCATATTATTTATGAACTTTACCAACTATGCCCAATTTTATGGGTGGCTACATGGTTCGAAAGTTCAAACTAAATTGAGACAAGACCAACGCCAATTGGGAATCGGACATTACGCACGTACCGTATTGTGATGTCGCGACCGGGGTACATACTAAAATCGACTCCACCATAGATGACCGCTATATTGGGTAGAGTCTATTTTCTTGTTATACATTACAGAATCCACCGAGGTCTGACCTGGCACATGCTTGAAATATTTCAACAGATGAATCTTTCTCAATGGCGTGTACCGGTGGAACTGATTGGTGAGCAGCTGTGATGTGCAATCAGCTAGTGCTGAAGTGCCAGTACTACTTAGAAGTCATGCTAGTAACGCCAGCAAAACGGGGCCCGTGACCCATACCTAGGCGGTCTTCCGGGTTACTTTATGGCCGTCAAATTAGTGTTTAATACTCTTTTGAACTTTTCTCTGTTTGTTAACTGTCACTTAGCCCTAAGCATATTACTAAAAAATACTACCTGAATTTGTGCCGCCGTTGAGTACCATACCAACCGGTGCAGTTGGCCCTCATTCCTTCTATCTGGGACGCCCAGGTCGAGGTACAACATTTTAGAGACACCTTTTGGAATTCGGAAAATGTCTCTTTAGGATCTTTGCGAGTGATATGATATTGTCAATAAATTCTCATCTGGTGAGATGTTTGTATCAGTGGCGTGTCCAGCCTCATTAAAATACAGGAATAGAATATTTTAATGAGGCTGGACACGCCACTGTGTATATAAGCAGCTGAGGCCGTCAGAAAGACGACATAGGAACATGTATAATTGCGTTTGTCTGAAATGGAATTACTACACGTACTACAAAAATAATCTCGTGTTTTAATCCGAATTACGACATGGCCTAAATATTGCACCGTCTCTTACATCGAATTACGACACAACCATTATTGCAGTTGCACACCGCGTCTCTTATTTAGGGCCATGTTGTAATTCAGAGCTGTCAAGTCGTAAATAATTTGAGTAGTCAAGTGCGTCGTGAATGGAATTACGTCGTGTCATTTTTAATAGGCTGTTTTCATAATAATATCCAAATACGTCATCCATTGTTACTGTTACTAACTTGAACAAGCGCACGGCCTTCCGCCATGTTGCCTCCGTGTGTTTGTGTGCTCTGAAATCGCTAAGCCTAAGTCCTGCTCCAAACTGAATGTTCGCTAATTTCGTTGATGTCTTTAGTTTATTTCATACATTGTTATTTGTCTGGCTACGAGATAAATCGTTTGACATTGAGTGTAAAGTATGATAGCCCTGAAGTATGGAATTCTATATCTGTCACTCTACCGTCGCGCGTCGCCCTTTCAAACGTCGTGCGTCGCCCTTTCGACCGTCGCCCTTTTAACCGTCGCGCGTCGCCCTTTCAAACGTCGTGCGTCGCCCTTTCGACCGTCGCCCGTCGCCTTTTTAACCGTCGCGCGTTGATCTTTCAAATGTCGCCATATCGACCGTCGCGCGTCGCCCTTTCGACCGTCGCCCGTCGCCCTAAACCGTCGCGCGTCGCCCTTTCAACCGTAGCAACAAGGTACATTATGTAAACATAACATGATGCAAGTTTTGTTGAAAGTCGATAGTGAGACATACAATCAAGGGACACAGCATCCATACATGGGGGGGGGGTTATGACGTTAAAAAGTTGGGTTACACAGGACCTATGGTTATTGACCATTGCTTCTGTATACCATTTGACAGTAGCCTCTCTATCAACAAACATAACTAGTGAGGTTAAAGCAATATAATTTGATAGCAGGGAACGCAGGCCCTTAGCCAGACTTGCAGTGCGTGTGAGAGGGTCTCTTTAAATTATGTGTTCGGTAGGGCACATCACAACATGTTTTTAAAACATGTGAAATCTAGATGCTTTCTCCTGCAGTTTAAGGCCTTTTGAAAGCCAATATCGGGATTGTTATGATCATTTTAAACGTACTCATTTTCAATTTTGCAAACCCAAGTCGCAAATATTTTCACGCCTTTTTTTGATCTCGCACGCACCCGCGGTTTGATAATAACGTCTTAGCCCAAGACATCCATTCATGCGGACGCCGCGGAAAAACCCCGCTTGGATCCCACAATGTACGTACGCACGACGCATGGTACATACAGTAAGTACATGTACCTGCATTGTAAAGTTACATGTTACGAACATGCCTAAAATGGTGATTCGCGATACATGTACAACTAACACAGATGCGTCACATATCGCTAAAACTGCAATACGATACTGCTTATTTCGAGTCTTGCGTTTTTAGACTAATGAATATTACAAAATATGTAACTCGATCACTGGTAGCAAATTTAATTGCCATGAAAACTCTGACCTCTGTTAAGGGAGCGGGGGCCCCCGGGAGGGGTGAGGAGGGTGAGGAGGGTGAGGAGGGTGAGGGGGGGGGGGGGGTTGTACCATTGGCTACTGGCCTGGAACGATCGCCGGTGAAATGGTTGAATTTTGTTCAGCTTGTAGGAAGTTGGCCTTCGGTAAGGAAAATATTAAAGACTATAATTGTATATAATAGAACCGGGGAAAGTGTAGAATGCACTGCATTGAAAAATAACAATAATACCATCACAGCCATGTGCGTTACCCCCCATGAAAAAACTTAATAATGTTTCCAATTTCGAGAACTGAAAAAGTATGGAAGGAAAACTGGGGAATGGGCATATCACAAGTTGGGGGATCATCACTAACAGAGCTTTTTAGGAGAAAAGACGATGGTAAATACTCATTGAAGGCATTGTCTAAAGGACGATTTATGACATCAGAATTATGACTAAATTAAGTAGGAGCTTTCGACTGTTTTCTACAACGTAGAAAGGAATCGTTTTTTTGTTGTCACTAGACTGGAAAAGATGCCCGGGTTTTGTATTTTATCTTGTAACGTACGTGTGTCTCATGTGCATGTTGTACGGGGGTATCTATTCAGGCGATCAACATCCTCAGGGTGTCTATAGCACAGAAACTGTCGGACTAGGTGGGGAACAATTGGCCCGAACTAGAATATGAATCCCGTGATGGCTACTAAAAACTACATTAGGGCTGTGCAAAGTTGTGTAACACGTACAGCCAGGCGTATTGACGAATACCAGATCAATGATAGAACCAGTAGTCGCCCGGGTCATTTAGCGAGGGGCGGATGACATATAAGACTATAGCTGTGTAAGATTTAGATAATCAGCAAGTTCAAAGAGAGATGATCGATCGGAAGAATTAACTCCTGGCGAGCAATTCACGTTCATATCACCCATCAAACTTTCAATGTGTTTTTTGAAACATTGAACAGTTTAAAAAAAGTTTGGCTTTGGTAAAGAGTTCACGTTTATGAGAAAAGAGAACCATCAGAAATGGGAAATGAGAAATGAGTACCCATCAAACTTTGAGATAAGATGATCCATCTTAGCAATTTAGCCAAGTCAATATGAGCCGTTTTCATGAGGTGGTCTGTACACAAGCCATGTGGTATTTATGCAGCATAATGAGATCCATTAGTTCTGAATCGGGGGCTTAATATGCCGTTAGGATGAAGGGAATCGGTTACGGCGAATAGGATGCCACCGCCATGTTTAATTCAGTCTTTCCGAAACATAGTATAATTACTCGATGCAGATGTATAAGACAGAATCGTGATCGATTTCAAGTAGGTTACGGTGATAGCAATTATATCCGGCAGGTAATTACCTGTTGAGAAGGATGCGACGTTTAACTGGAATGTTCTTCGTTGTCCTATGAAGTTGAAAATTATTCGGATGATGAGGCAAACAGCTAGAGCAACACTTTAAAGGCATAGGCCCTTCCTTTTCGAGCCTGCGAGGTGTCGGAATCGGACGAAAACCGGGCCATACTAACCGATCAGCAGTAAGCATGGTTGACCTCGAAAAGCTTTGCATAAAAACGATGGCGGCATAAAACCTTACTGACTGCAACAAAAGACTTGGCGAACCGCTATCGTACAGAGAAAAAATGTGGCTCTCTGCATTCGACGAAACAGAACGAAACGAAATCAAAATTCTTATCCTGCCAACACAACAAAACTACCGAAACGAAATCTGTAACCCTTTCGTTTTCTTTTGCCAATTGCAAACTCGTTTTATTTCGTTGGAATTTAGAATTCAACCTCCGCTAGACACAGAAAGAACCTAAACATTTTGTCTTGTAAACATTATGATTAGATTATATACCGGAACAGAAATTTGGGAAATCGCTTTCTTTGTATATTAAAAAGATGCTCATGTGTTTTGTTACTTTAAGCCGTAATGCAAGCAAGCGAAAAACTACGGTTTTTTAAGTGTCCGTTGAAAATAATTCAAATACGTTACACTGAAATTTGAATATGCTGTTTTAGTCCAGTTATACTGCAGCTGGACCTGGAAAAAATTGCAACAGAATTGATTTCAACTGCTATGGGTTCTATAGACACCCAAGTTTAACATATCAAAAGTCCTCCAAAATCCAAGTGTCGGAAAGCTTTCAAATTTGCATAATTATGTTAATTAGTTCCCGCCATTAGCTGAAAATGAAAAAATGCATATCTTTAAAACAAAGAGGGCTAGCATGCTCAAAAAGGTGTCTATACCCATGTTTTCATGGTCAAGAAGTCCAATGAAGAAAGGAATAACCATTTAAAAGTATTACGTGACACGGTTTAATGGCCGCCATTACCCCCAAAAATCTAATATTGGTATAAACTTGTCATTTGTGTCTCAAAATCAGTACAATTTGTGTCTATACCCATGTTTTCATGGTCAAGGAGTCTAATGATCATAGAATTATGCTTTCTGTGGTATTGCCTGATACATTAAATGTTAATGAGCAGCATTAGGTGTCCAATGTTCATAGACACACAATGCTCATCAGTCTATTCCAGCGGATTAAGTTTATCAATGGGAAAAACCAAGAAATCCAGAAATTCTGAACCGTTGAGACTATACCCCTTGGTTCCACTATAAAGATAAGTATACAAGTACTGACCACGATGATAACACTTTTCATGTTAATCTTCTAAGTCTAGTTCTTCTTTAGGTTTGGTAGAATTAGAACAGCTCTGTCCTTTACAGTCACCGCATTCTGCTGTGCAGTAAAGTCCATTTCTCCTGCACATTTGAGATTCACAAGCAGTTTTGCAGTTGCAACGGAACAAGCAAAGAAGGTCTGCAGGTGCAGGTGGCAAGTCAGTACTTGTATTTGAAAAACACGAATAAACCATGGAACGTGGCTATCGTAGCTGCACATACATGTATGTGTATAATGGCTAGTCTGGAAAGCGACTGCATGCACATTGTCGAGTGTGTTGACTGGCGCGCTCATAGAACACCGCTGTTGTGTGAAATAATTACCCTTGCTTAATTTTGTCCCTGTCTGAAATTATTGCCGCTATAAAATAGTATAAGCACAGTTCCTGCCGGAAACAAATGGAAATCCAATATACCTCTGAAACATATTTACGCGATTGCCTGTTTATCTCCATGGGAAAAATTGTTTAAAGGAATACAGATTCACGCTACACGGACAGAAAATGTTGCAGCCGTCAGGTGTTTTTTGCCTAACAAACTATTCCGTGTTTGTAGAGACAGCCATAGCGGAATTGGTGTTTAACAAATTTAGTTCTTGAGGTTTCTGTTAACCCTTTAACCGTATCCACCAATTAATCGGGAAAACACAGACTAATCCTAGATTTTCGTGAGATTAATAAGTTTCTGGATTATTTGCTATAGTAAAGTATCAGACCTAAAACAACTTTGCAATAGTTGGGACCCAAACTCCTACATGTTTTCGTTTGACTTTAAGTCGGGTTATCACCATGTTGAAATATTTAACGAACACTGCCAATACCCGGGTTTTCCATGGAACTATGGAAATTCGAAAATCAAATACTTTATTTTCAAGGTTTTACCATTTTGGTTTGTCTACAGCCTGTCACATTTTTACTACACTATTAGGGCTTCTAGTAAAATGGTGGCGACAATAACATAATTGCCATTGTAATGTATTTGGACGACGGTATTACTGTTAAAACAGACGCGCTTCAGCTTACCAAGCAGGCTGGTATGGTCTCTGACGACTTTTTTTTCTTAGTTAATGTCTTAGCTAGTCAATGTCTGGGGTTGCGAAAAAGGCTATTCAGCCCGTCCAAATCACTTTCCTACGGAAGCGTATTGCCGCCACATAAAAAAAAATTCACTTTTATCGTGTACGTACACGATAACTTATCGTGTACGTACATGATAAGTTTGAACTTATCGTGTACGTACACGACAAGTTATCGTGTACGTACACGATAAGTTATCGTGTACGTACACGATAACAGTGGAAAAAAAAATTCGTGTGGCGGCAGTACGCTTCCGTACTTTCCTGTAAAGAAGAAGACAAAAACGAGAAATTAGAGTCTGTCATCAACATCAAAAAACAGTACGAACTACTACAACATTGAGTAGCAGATGATGTCATTTTTGGAATGTGCCTCTCAGGCTCTTTCTAAAAGTTGTCAAAGCTATTTACTGTGTTCTCTGGTAAATTATTCCAATCGTTTGCAGAGCGAACAAAAAACGAGTATTTAAAGCAATAAGTTCTGGCAAATGGTACGAGTAGTTTCAAATTGTGGTCCAATGGCTGGGGTGAATTTATTCAACGAATTAACATGAATAAGGTTATTTTAGGGCGTGTCCCATAGGACAGCAAAGCACATGAAAGAACAATCCTTGTAATAAATCGAATATGTGAGCAAATGCGATGTCTTTATTACTTTTAACAACGCCAATTAAATATCCGGTACATTATACAACAATTGAATATTTAATACAATTATAAATCTAGTCT
>JAVCKS010004209.1:0-14432 GCA_032273685.1 Pteraster tesselatus | reverse complement strand
GGTCTTCGCCCGATTTCCGGCTTCATTCCCTCCATTCACAGACCTCTAACAAATTGGAAAGAATGTGGGTTTACAACCACCACGTTCCCTTCGTAGGCATCGAAAGGAACGTGGGCATGTTACAACCCAGATCCTTCCGAGTAAGGTAACTCACAGTACCCATCCATTGACTCACCTATAAATCCGGTGATTCCGGGCACTGTACTGTAGATCCGGGGATTGCATCCGGCACTGTGCGAGGAATCAGGCATAGCGTCACCGGCGTGTTGTACGTGGCGACCCACCATGTAGACATGGAGATTTATCGCGAGCAGAAACCAAGCAATCGGTTTGAAGTCTGAAACTTTCGTCGGTAATACACCAAATGCGTCGATTCCAACATAAATACGTTGATTCCAACATAAATGGTCGGCCATTCCTTCCGTTGTGAGACCACACCGATACACCGAACGCAGATTTTATGTCCAAGATTTATCCAAGATATGTTCAGAGTTTCTCGCTATTTTCCTCGCACTTAGACAAATCATCAAAGCACAATCTTTACATGTATATAACGTACATTTCCTATACATTATTGCAACGTATATATTACTTAAAAAAAGAACGATTTTCCCGGCGAAATTTACTCACGAAGTTGAAGGTTCCTCGGATCGCTGCATTTTCAAAAAAACGCCATCTTGGATTAAATTCTGCAATGCGCAAACGGCAATGGTCAAGAACGTTCCAATGACGTCAGCATGAATAATAATCGTATGGATATAATGCGAATCTCGAATTTGTTATTCATGAGGCGACAATGGCGTCTGCATAAATTTGTTTATGCGTCTGCATAAATTTGTTTATTGGTCTGGGAAAATAGGTCCGGGAAATACCATCCATTAGTGACGAAAAATCTGACATAATTATAAAATATCTGAAAAGCAATTGATATAGTTTAGACGTCAATGGCGTCTCAGAATTACCGACAAATAATGTCATCGCAGGATATAAATCCTCGATAATTCCGGGGTTTTCAGCTGGTGGGTTTTGGTCTCGATAAATGATCCACTAACGAGTTGTGTTTCAAGCAAATCGACCGAACACTAATTAGAATAATTTCTAGACGATAATTTACTTATGTCATTTTTATTATTTATTTCACCTTTCTTCACAATTACAAATCTTGGCACAATCTCTACATTTTGGATCGATACTTTTATTTCGGTAACTCAGTACTGACTTATATTTACAAAAAGTACAGTAAATTTGACCAGATATTATTCATCCTTTTTATAATATTTATTTTATTTATAGCATCATCGATTTCAGGCTTTTGGCGAATTGTTATCTTAGGAGTGTGTTTATAAATACATGTTTAGAGTACGAGAGGGCGTTGATGACTTTCGAATGAACAAATAATAATCTGAGGTCTCGTGATTATAAAGATGGCCCGGTTTTAGTCCGCACCACGACCCATCACGTTCACTAGATGGTGGGTTGGTAATCTATGGGCAATACACAAGTATGGCAGGCGCAACGGGAGGCGTCGATCAGAGTGGAGTAAAACCGCGAAGAGTCGAAGGACTCCCCGCTCTGAACAGCTCCATCCTGTTGCGCGCGCCATACTTCGGGAATGCTTATCATGTTTGCGTTACGAGGAGTTCTCACTAATCCCTACAGAAATGGATAGCGCGTCTCTTGTTGAAGCCCTGGAGTTAGTCGAAGCCACCGATTCGCCATCTTACTACTACTATTTTAAGCGGGAATTCATCTAGACAAATTTATTAAAATGCCGCGGCCGGGCCGGATCCACGCCGGATACGCAGTTTGGAAGTAGTAACATGGCGGATCAGCGGTGGCTTCAAATAACGAAAAGTGCCATCCATTCTGTATAGAGACCAGTTAAAGTTGTTTGCGTGGGGTTACATGAGTATAATATATATTGATACACTCTTTTTGGTAAACAGGAAAACGGTTACGATAACTGACTTCACTATACAATACAAACAACGGCTAAGAAGTTATTTATAACTGCGCAGATAATAATTATATAGTCGTGCCAAGATACGTGTGATGTTTCTACTCTGACGTTACATATTATATAGGGCGTGAATACAGAAGGGCGAGAAAGAGGAGCGAGCCTGGTCGTCGGTGATGGCGTGTGCCGAATACTTCCGAGACCGCACGAACCGCTACGGACGTTAATATTTCGAATCAGAATAAGCGCAGCTGTTTTACACACACGTCACACACGAAGAATCACATTTTCATTACAGCATTTCATCTCGTTTACTAAATATTGTCTAAAACATGAATTTCAGTCATTTTCATTATAAATAACTCTATGTATTCAATTATGTACATACACAATAAAGTAAAAACCCACAATATAATTATTTTAAGAAGTTGCTAACAAATATCATACAAATTATAAGAGCTATCTGCTACCACCAAGCGCCAGGCTATACGCAATAACCGCAAAGAGCTGGGCTTATATTGCAGTGGTAACGGCTCGGTTATAACACATTTTTTGGGATCTTCTAAGGCAGCTAATACACCCAATGAACCCTCCTAATGCTATAGCTAAACCGAGAGACGGCCAAACAAAATTCTGTGGTTTATAAAGATACACCATTCTAACGTAACAATAGATGGCCTAAATCGTCCGTTGATTTGCATGAGAGGGCGCGACTGCAGCTGTTAAGATGTGGAATTAAGATAGGACAATAATATAGATGCACGTCGTCTGACTACAAGGTAACCCCGATTGGAACAGTCAAACGGAACAGCATTAACAAAATACACAGACGTTTGTTGTACGATGGATCATCACACGATTTAGCTGTTGGTAAATGGCGGGATAGACGCAGTTCATACGAACTCGCCAGAACGCTCGTGAGCTGCACAGTCGCTAATGAATATCAGCTATATTGTGGGGCAGCCCTTTAGGTAGACCGGTATGCACTTTCCATATGACAAAAGACCGCCGCTCAAGATGGCCGCCGTTCAATAGGGTCTGCATTCGATCGGTATCGTGGCTTTTCAGGTAAAATACAGTATACATTGATGTAATATTTACAAAATAAACAACGGCAACTAATACTCTGAATATTACCACTTAAAGATATTCTGTTCGATTTCAGACCAATAGACCGTGTTCATAATGTAGGCACATTGTATGCGTGCTTTCTTCACCGAGGCGTTGCTCTTGACAACCCCGAAGCTTGTCCTGGTGTAGCACCGGACGAGCTTTGGGTTTTCAAGAGCAATCTTTGTGAAGAAAGTATGCATACAATTTGCATTCAATTTGCATACAATTATGAAAACGGCCTATTGGCTGGCGGCAATAGTTCATTTTTGACAAGAATACAGTCGGTAACTATACGGTGGATGGATTACCCAACATTTAAAAATATTTCTCAAGTGAAATTGGTCTGAAATCGGATAGTACATATTGAATTAATCTACATAATGTCAATCCATACACATTCATGAATATGATGTCATGTTGACGTCATTACTGCGACTGTTACGTGCAGCAATCGGGAACGGCAATGTGCTAATAACAACTCTGAATACGGTACATGGTAATTTGTTTTTCGTAATATTTGAAGCGCAACATTCAAGAGACCCACAAACCCACAATCAGTTGGTTCTCACCGCGAACCCCTATCATGGCTGTCCATTCAATGTGGCGTACTGACATGCCGACAGGCTGTGGTTCTGGACCGGGTAGGTGAACCCGCTGACACCGCTGGAATGCTGCTTCGCCTTGAGACACAAGGTCGCTAAGCTACCAGACGCGGGCTCCCTGGCGTACACGTACGGCGACGAACCGTGCGGGCAACCCGGGGCAGCGGCCCCGGCCGGTCCGGTCACGGTCGGCCCGCCGGGCGGACCCGACTGGTGCCCCAGCGGGCCGAGGTTCTGATGGTGCGGGGACATGCCACTCATGGATGCCGAGGAAAAGCTTGGACTGCCGGTCGATTGGGGAGCGTTGAAGCACATCGGCTGGGAGGTCACCGATCCGAGAGTGTTCAGCGACCAGGGGAAGCCCTTGGAGCTGAGAGGGTTGGCTGCTGCCGCGGCCGACTTGGCGGCCCAGTTGTTGTACGAGTAGCCCGAGTAGAGACCGTCGTCGAACGGTTGCATCAATCCGTTAAACTGGGGCCCGAAGCCGTTCTTGAGTTCGTTCAGCTGGTTTCTCTCCCGCTTCCTCCACTTGGCACGGCGGTTCTTGAACCAGATCTACAAGCACACGACAATGTCGAAAATGAGATGACGAGGATATATACCTTATCCGTCAAAATGTGATCTACTTTATCTTGCCACAACTTTACACTGATACCGGTAGTGTTCACTGCAAGCTCTCGTTTAGAAAAGGCAAAACTAATGGTTAAAATACTTGTTTCGGGGTGCACTAATTATAACATAGCCTACAGTAAGGTGTAGCGTCACGCTAGTAAAATAAACAATACAAATACATGTAATACAAATTGCCTTAACTCAAAGAAAACATTTAAATATATACGGCCCACATTGGGCCAAAAGTTACAACCAGAAAATGTACCGTAGATGGGCTAAACATGTTTAGCAGTCCATATAAAACCTTTTCTTAGCTTTTGTAATGACAAATTTATATATAGCCCAAAAATGATTTTAAAATGTTAACATTGATAGTAACATAGCCTGTTTATTCAAGCTCGCCGGGCCACTCAGAGGGTGCTCCTGGGCGGCATGTAGCCCCGTGGGGCCGGTATACGCCACCAACGAGGGAACACGGTGTCTGAAGTGTCCGTGTTCTCGGAAGGAAACCACTATGTGATTCATCAAGAGACCACACTCGTACGATAATGAGCGAGCCGATTCTGTTAATTGGTGGCAGTACTCAACCCCAAGACAAAGATGAAGTTGCAGTTTTTTTCCTTTCAGGATCGTGCAAACTTATAATATCGCACATTGTGACCGAATTGGGGCATTCTGTTTTCGCCCGTCGACGATAGAGTCATCCTTTAAGACCACATATATTATTACCCCATCTGAGCTGCTTTAGTTTTGTAATTTCATCTTGTCTAATTACAAAACAAAACCAACATTTTCACAGACCTCGTTGTAACTCTTAATCAATTCTTAAAGATTTCTCATGATATTAATGGTTTTACCACCAGAATGTCTGACAGCACGAACGAGCCAGCAAATGCTTTTCAAGACATTTATTTACAGGCTCTGTGTGTCTGAGCCCATAAACAACCATGGGTCTATATTCTTGAGCACAAAATCTTACATCAAATTGAAAACAGCATGGTCGGATAAGAAGACACGAGAAAGTACGAGTAACCGAGGAGCAACATCTGCGATTCTAATCAGCGTTTGACCTGTCTCAGTGCCCGAGATGTCTGCATCACTCGCTGCACTTTCCCGGACAGATTTTTAGTTATGGACAAACTGAAAAGTGTTGTTCCTTTATAGTAATAATACTCATCAAATCAATCCAGCAATTCGCAAAAAACATGTATATGGATTATTAGGATCGTGCGAACTCATAAACGTTAATCTAAGTTAACGATTTGTTGATTTTTTTGACCAAACAGTAAAATGACTTGGATGACTGAACAAACTGGACGGCCTGATGTCCATTTTTAGCTGCTGGGAAATCTATTAAGGCGTTGATTGACATTTTGTGTCAGAAATACATTTGTACTTTTTGTATGTGTGACACAAACACCGTTATTTCGCTATCTGATACACCAAGTTGCGAACAGATGCGAAGTGCAGTTATAATCTTTCGTTCTTTTTTATAAACTAATTTAAACTGAACATCGAATCGATTGTATAATACACATCGAAATGTCTGTAAATAAAAATGGTGTAGACCTCCATAAGATTTACACGTCTTGTGATATTGGTAGGCCCCGCAGGGAGTTGCCTGTGATGAATTTAGTGGAGTGAAACTTTCGAACACATCAGTGATGATACAGGCCATTTCGCCTGTTATCTGATAGGATGACGCCTAGAAACGGCACACGAACAGTTGCAAGAAAATATCAAATGATGCGATTGTGCCGGACTGTTTTGGGAAGGGCATTGGCTCGCGGGGGGAAATGTCTGCCGGTATTTCTTAGCGACGTCCCGGTACGTTAGGCCCCATGAACATGGCGACTGAGCTATAGGTTTGCACGCACATATCCATGACGGGGGCCCTGACTTTCCTGAACTCAATTCTAGTTCATAATATTTTGTCTGTGCACCGACGTGTGTTAAATTCATTTATTTCTATAGTTTAAATGTTCTGCGATTTTCATCGGTCTCTCTGGATATCCGATTCAAAATGTATAAGACTATTTTTTTTTATCACAAAGTTTGATGACAACAATAGTTAATATACGTGTACATAACAGCAATATTGCACACATATCCCCGATACGAGGCGTATTAATCATAATCTTATCATTTATCGTAATTGTAATCTCCAAAATATTTATTTTATAAAAGAAAACCAGATGCGATCTCGTGAGGCAATCTGGCCTAGAAATGTCAGAAGTAGCGGTTACGGCTACCGCGTGTATGCGAGTCAAGGCCCCCGCGATATAGACCACGATGGCTTTACGCTCTGGACGGTACTGACAAGTCGCCAAGGTCACCCCGCGGAGTTCCTTCCACGTACGGACGCGTCGTCCGTATACGCGCTCGGGGTGGATAAGTGAAAATAAAGGCGCAATTTTAATTGGATCCTCGCCGTGATGCGAGATCAAAATGGTATAGACGTTTATGGCTGAAGTTTACTGAACCTAAGATTTGTTGCAGTTTAAAATGAGATCATTGTGCGTAACCTCGAGAATTATTGCCGGGATTTGTGGATGTACAAACCGAATAGTCTGGTACCTCGGTGGATCGGTGAGTATGGGTTACGATGAAGGCCAGGTTGCAATCCTGAACACGAATCATTTCTATGTTTCGTTTTACCCTGATGTCACTATTCTTGTACCCTCGTGTCGATTAGCAGAATTCTAAGAGGCTTGTGGGTTGGAATCAATGCGGTCACGGCTTAATAACACCCGTTTATTTCGGTCGAAACGTTAAGAAACAAGAACCGAGCTGCATTGTTATTTCGTTACCCTTAACTATGTTCAATTTAAGTGAAGGTTCAAACCACACCCGGGCGGCCAATGAGAATGCCTCATCGCTCGGTTTAAGGAGTACATGTAGTAGGGTTTCAGTGGTTTTTTACGGTTATCATTCTGTTCAACGAGGTTGCAGAACAACCCGCTGTTTAACTGCAACTGCCTGAAGTGGAATATTATAGGCTCAACTAAGGGGAATGCCTAACCGATTAGGCCTACATTGTAGCCGTAAGTTCCTTGACTAGAAGTAATGAAAGCATTACCGTCTTGTACTGTAAGTTAGAATATGTCAAACATTAAGAGGCGTGCTCCTTTAATAAGGAGTAAGGAGGACCTCGTGTCACAGATGGAATTGTGATGTTTATCGCATCGTAATATACCTTGACACCGACGGCACAACAAACCCAGACAATATTTTATTGGAACCGCCACGTAATTTCCCAACTACACACACACACACACAGCGCCCGGAAAGCAGACGATAATTAAGCGCGGGAAACATTCTTCAATGATTTTTCAGTCAACAATTATTGAAACAAGGCCCGCGCGGTTTATTTCTTCCCCTTCCCTTTGGGTTTTCCCAACTAATAACACATTTGTGCGTTCGTCGAGAACAGAGAAACGAAAATAGGAAGACTATATCCGTGTCAACAGCATTTTTAACCTCCGTTTCTCAAAGTGGTATTTTCTTCTCAATTTGTAGGGCAAGTCAAGGTTGAAGTGTATTCGTTAATAACATAGCACAATTGCTTAGTGACAAAAAAGCTCACGGGCAACCTTGTGTGCCATGTGAAACAATTTAGTGAATTCCGAGGGGTTTGCCCCCACACATGGATACGGTGGTGTAATACGGGGGTATTGGCGTTGCTTCCGATGTATGTCTTTACCAGCCGGCTGCACTTCATCCGCCGTCAAACACCGGCAATCGCCTCACTCACGGGGCAAGCTATACCTCAGTGCGGGGATTAAGCCACGCCGAGAGAACTTGGGACTGATGACAAGTCTAATTCGCTTCGACATTCGATTTGGGTAGTGTGTTCTTTAGCAGTGCATGTAGTAGTAGTATTAGTATAACTTAAAGAGTGCACAAACCGACTCAACCCAAATCCCGGTGAAAGGCTCCACAGGCCATGTGTGCCGTAACCCCCGCTAATTATTTTATATTGGCCTAGTTAATTCTCGACCGTAAACAAGAAAAGATCAATCACCCTACATACAGTTTGATATAATAAAACATGAAGACACAAATCGTCTCAGTCACCAGATGGGAAAATCAGTCTCTACGGTTTACTACGGATCGGGCCCGGTAGTCCTTCAGTCCTGCTTCTTTGATTAGAGGGTAGTCCACGGTTTCTATAAGTTATTTCACAATGCCGGGTTGGTAAGATTAATCTCTGTTTAATAAGCGATTATATCAGAACCTTATCTAAGCCGTGCGAACTTTACGGACGGAGAACCAACTGGGACATTGGAAGAGTAATCTGGGACTTAAACACCGGAATTCTGATACTGCCTAGAATAATTAGGTAAGGCTCTGATTGAAATACAGTCGATGACATTCAGTCAGAGAAATGTGACGTATCAATGGGGAACTGTGCTATACACGTCAGGGTACCATATATTCAGTACGTCATATGTACGACTCCGGTATCCCTGTCTCAGGAATGGTCAATTTGACTTGGCTGGAGTGGTAAAGCCGGCATATCTTTTGTCACACTTGAAAGAATAGCAATCTACCGTCACACAAAGTCATTTATATTTTGCATTCAGTTGTTCACGATCTTTGTCTAATTTTAATTTCTGCTTATTACTATTTTTTATTTATTTAAAAATGATTGCACAACCCGTAAACATCAGATATACTAAAGTTCAATTCCCGCGTAGGCCGCGGTGTACTTGGCGCGGGTTAGACTTACTAGTGCATGGTAGCCAGCCGGCCCTACTGTTACAATAACGAGCTTGCCGCTGCTGCTACCGACCTGCGGGCTAAAGGGAACATAAGCCGCCGTAACACCGTTCGACCACGGCGCACGAAGGCGGAAAAGCGACTTGCCAGACTGTACACAACCAGGCGACGTGTTCCCGCGCGCGCCAAAACTACGACTGCGTTAAACGCTAAAGCTAGTGGGATCAACACCTAACGTGATGACAACGAGAATGAGGCAACTCAGAAACCATACACGGTGACCGACATAGCATGCAGGGCCCAGTAACTACTATAACGTGGACTTCGGCTCGGTAATGGAGCGTACGGCAGTTGAGTACACACCGCATGTACAGTGCACGGGTCTTTGCACTCTCCACTCTCTTAGTGAAACTTTGTGTTTTTCTTGAGTATTTCATTCGCATAGCGTTTAATTCTCACGAGCTCACGAAGACGCAATCCATATCACAATTTGTAACTAGTCTGTGATTGGACAGAGGATAAGGAGATTGCACTTTGATATTTCATCTTAGGGACGTTGGGGGATTTTCCTATTAGCATCCGGGGGGTTAAGGTACGCGAAACCGGAGCGACATGTTAATGACGTCGCTTCAGGAAGATTTAGTCGCGCCGAGGCCTTGTACTTTCCGGGATCGACAACCTCATCGGATCCAGCAACTCTGTCGCAATGATCATTTTTAAGATGACGTTTTCATGGTGATTTTAGAGTTAGTGATGATTGGTGCGTCTTAGAGTTGTATGAATATTCAGTACACTTATGAATATTGTATTTTTTTGGCGTATAAAACTACCAAAGGACGTAGTCATTAGCGGGTAAACTTTGAACATTTCTCGCGATCTATTCTTACTCACCCTAACACGGGACTCGGTCAGGTTCGTCCAAGCCGAGATCTCTTCCCTCGTAGACATGTCCGGGTAGCGGTTACGGGCGAAGTTGCCCTCCAGCTCCTGCAGCTGCTGGCTGGTGAAGTGCGTCCTCTGCCGGCGCTGACGTCGCTTCTTGCTAGCCTCGCTCTCGTCCGAGTTCTCCTCGGCCGAATCTTTACCGGTCGACTCCTGCAGAGACGTGTCTGTGAGTAACGGAGAGGACAAAGCGACTGTTTAATAACCTCCATCGTGTAAGCAACGGTCAACCGTTCCCCATACCCAAACCTCCCAAGAACACAAACCTGTTTAGGAACCGGTTTGGCTTGGCTTTCGATTACCCGATTCATTCAGGTGTAACATTCTTCCTGTGTATATTTAGGAAAGAATTTGTGGGAACTTGGGGACAATGAGGCGGGCTATATTCATAATAGCGATCTAGCATTAGCCGAGTCATCGCATCACAACGCATGTACGTCTAATTGTTATTCGCGCACATTTTTGTTGTCACTATTTTTAACTAACTCTCATGAAACGAGATAAACCTTAGCTCGCCACAGCACTAATGATACATTTTCAGACAAGTTGTGTGAAAAGCTATTTTAAGGTGAAAACATATTATTGTCAATTTTCCCGTCTAGCTGTATAATCAAGCGTAGCAACAGTTTCTTTATCAATTGGGCGGCTGGAGTTTTCAATAATCGCGCAAAGGGCCAAGAAGAGCCTACGGCTCAAAACTACTACACCTAAAGTATGGGGACTTTGACGGCAATCTGCGAGTATGGCCAAACATTGAGTGGGCTTGTTGAGTGGCTGCGGTATTGGTATTCAGTATGGATTCAGAGACGAACAACCAAAGTATAGGCTCTATAATACTCGACATTCAACGATCAAACAGTCGATGAATACTGGTGAAAGAAAGCCATTTCACGATTACCTATAGTCGAACAATACTTATAAACTCATCCTACGCCTGACGATGTAGTCAACGAAAGAGAACAGGGCGGTCGACTGCGTGCTACCTGCTAGTCTTCGTCGCGTACCCTATATGTGGGCTGCATCGTGAGACGGTGGTTAAGTGTATTATTAGGCCTATTACTAATCACCAAAGCGAATAACATTTACCAATATGTTTACCTAGTTAAACTAGACAACGTTCAATTCAAATTTGTTGTATCATATTTTATGTTTTTTATTTTTGCGAAAACGCAAGGAAATTATTTTTGTAGAAAGAATTAAAATAGCGCCCTCTATACATTTATCCCCCTGTTAATCGCTTATGATAGTACACATTATGACAATTTCTACACAGGTCGAATAAACGACCACCGTAAATTTTGTTCAATCCGCAAACTGTTTTCGGTGTCTTCTATAAGAGAGAGCACATGTTTCTGGTAGGCCGCGGTCATTTTTTAACCGGACCAAAGTGCCGACGACATCGCACATGCCTCTTCCAGCCTCATCCGTCCCCGTAAAACGGCAAGCTACAATAGAGTGACTATATTGAATATAATATTCTCATATATCACGGTTGAAAATTCTCATTTTAAAAGCTCATACCTCCTAATCCCTACAATACACTACAAAGGACAATTCGACTTTGAAAATCAGTTTTGAACGATTCCCGTCGAGCTAAGTCCCCCAACCCCCCCATGCATTGCCTTTTCTTTACAAAGTAAAGGCGGTGTTTCTTTAGAAATATAATTTTAAATCTAAAAGATAGTCAGATAAATTTCGTAAAACACTCCGTTTCCTCAGGGGAATATCCTTTGCCGATAAATTAAACACAAATCTAATTTACAATTGTTTGCAAATTTTTGTAATCAGAATTAAGCGGAAAACAATTTCACCGAGAGAGTACAGGTCTACATAAACTGTAGTTATTTCTCAGAATCGAAGTAATATTTACGAAGGAAAATAATTACATTATTCAAACAGAATGTCGCTACAACAACATTGCTTTCCTCACGGATACAATACAAGGAAAGAAAACCTTGAAAATAATATAGAAAAGACGGGATGAGAATCACAGAATTTGTATAACTAATTTTTCTGTGGTCAGACTAGGCTTTATATGAATAAACATGAACATTGCCACTAAACTAACAACCAATATTGACTTTCCGGAAGACTGCATATAAATTGCGATATATCGGAAAATTATTCCATCGCGTTGTCGTCTGATTATTATGCAAATCCACTTCTTCGATTATATCTGCATTAAACATCCTTATATAAGTGTTTTTAGAAGAATTTGGAAGAATTTGGAAAATGAACGTAAATATTTTTCGCCTTGCCGAGGTATGAAACCTACCGGGACTACGCGAAAACAGAGGTTTCATTGTCATAATATATATTGCTTAATATTAAACATTTCAATGTAAAAGTAATCCTAATCGAGTTCACTCGGTGTTTCCAATGATTCCATAACCACTGACATTTTTAAGCAAAGGTTATCCTTTTGCGAGTGAATTTTACGTCAAAATTACGTCATGACTGATATTCGCTGCGAAGTATTGGCACGAGTTGAACACAATATTTGAAAATAATTCGCAGGGAATAAAGGACGTCGGTTTCGCAGTTCGCGTTCGCACCAAGTATGAACCGGCCAACATGTATTGTCTGACGATACTAACCCTTGTGGTGACCTAACGAAAATGTCTGAGCCCACTATACGGACCCATGTGGTACCTGTATCAAAACTGTATCGGATCACGATACGGAACCTGTAGCTAGCTAAACAAAACTATTTCATTTGATACAGACGTTTGTGGTGTGGCTAAACGTGAATCAGCTCACTATACAGACCCATGTAATGAGCTAAATAAAAAGTCATTTCAAGATGCAGACTATTATAATGGAGACACTTAATTGAAGGTCATGGTCATTAAAGTTCATATTGTCATTAAAGGTCAAATCCAATATAGGTGAAAGTTCACCAAATGTCCATTAAGTTCAGTGATCGACAATGCTATACACCGCGCGCTGTAAGCAGTTAAACATTATTTCTTAAACTGAAATCCTTACGTAATCACCCGTTCGGTACACAAATATTCTATACGCATTGTGCTTTTTGTTCAAAGTATTGGGTTCGCAGCAGGACTATTGTCGAGGCTATAGCGGCAAAGAAAAACACAATGGGCATTGATAGGCCGGTATATACATCAACGATTTATTGTTTTGGCCACAAATGGTATCAGATTCTAGATCTAAATGACAGAGTAATGCTGTACAATCCAGCACTATGTGAGTACATACCGGTCTGTTTGGTGTTACGGTGATCTCTACTGTTGTTGTTGGCGGTTGTGGTGGTGGTGGGGGTGGTGTTATTTGCCGTCACAGTCCAACTCGGTCCACGGGTCCCATCGGATCCCAAGCCCCCGTGCCGATGGTGGTGATGGTGGTGGTGGTTCCCGCCGACCCCGGACGATCCAATACCGATCTTATCGACGACGCGAGGTACTCTCACCGCCGCTCGGATGGAGTCAGAGCCGGTGTATGTCTCCAACGTCGACAGAGGAGAGCTTAAAATCTCCATGGCTGTGCAGTGCCTTACCGTGTATATCAAACACCCACCTTCTCCGATAGTGTGTTTCCCGAACGATACCGGGACGATCAACCGAGATTAAGCTGGCTTCGATACGATAGTCTCTTCTGGCTTAAACGTCAGCAGGTTCGCTGGCTCGACGCGGTCTCTGTAGTTGCTGCAACCACACGGCGCACCGCACGATAGGCCGAGGGGCTCACTGTATCTTAGGAAAACTCGCCGACCTAAAACTCCAAACAAACCTCGTAAAAAGAAATAAAGAATTACGCCACGTGTGTTTATTAAACAGCCCTACCTTTTTCCCCCAGTGTGCTCTGCGAGGGCGTATTTAATGAGTAGCGTGCGCATGTACACAGTGCTACGTGTGCGTACGCGCGTGTGTGGTGTTTAGAATTCAAATACTTCGGTACGAGATTAACGTCATGCGTCTTCATCCAACGAAGGAATATAGAGGAAATCTTATATACACACAGAGACTTTTCTTTAAGGCGGGAATGGCTTTCGTGTTATAAACACACAATTGTCAAGAATTACATGCAGTATAATATTATCTGGTTAGATAGCAGCGGCGGCGGGTTTTACGCTGTGATCCGGATGCGATATTAAAATCAGCCGAGGCTTCACGATAAAAGCCAGGCCTCCTATAGTTGGCGGTCATTGATACTGCGATGTTCCACAACTCGGCGGAACGCATGCGCAGATGATCTACCGCGCGCGCGTGCCCGCGCGTGCGTAGTCCGGTTACATGCACGATTGCAGTACGGTCACTACCGTATACAACGGCCTAAAATAACACGGCCGGCCGGTCAGTACTACTAGCGCCTACATTGACGGGAAAATTAATGACCAATGTTTTTTAGAAAATACATAGGATCGCTCAACAGACTCGCGCGCCCTCTACGCGCCCAACGCACGTAGTCATGAAATGCACACACCACGCCTCTGTTCTGAAGCAGCAGCAGCAGCCGCACCAGCA